>JBBMKA010080040.1:0-14527 GCA_037833695.1 Sechiopsis laciniata | reverse complement strand
GCAACCATATCTCTGTCATTGTTGTTGACATACAAAGTCCCTGACTTGCTTCCTCGAGCAATTACCCTGGCACCTTTTGTAACCTTCCAGTTTCCTTGGCCAAAGGATATCTCATATCCATCACTGTCTAACTACCCCATAGAAATCAAATTCTTCATCATACTTTAAACGTGACGTACCTTGAAAATATTCCAAGTTTAACCATTTGCCATTTTTAATTTCACATCACCGATCCCAATGATGTCTAAAGATTCTCTATCTGCTAGATACACATTTCCATGATTTCCTACAACATAGTTTTCAAGAATTTCTCTCTGACCTGTAGTATGAAATGATGCACCTGAATCTATAACCCATGTATCATGAGTACATTCAACTGCCAAAACTAGGGAATCTTGTTCCTCATTAGCAACAACGTTTGCACCAGCTTCTTTCCCCTCTGTTTTCTTTAGGGCCTTGCAGTCTCTTCTCAGATGTCCATTTTTACCATAGTTCTAACAATCAAATTTTCTATTATTTGACTTGCTTCTATTGTTTTTCGATTTACCTCGATTCCCCTGACTTCTGTTATTGCTTCTACCTCTATCCACATTCAATGCTTAACCAGAAGAAGAAGCTACACCTGAATCATTCCTGCGAATCTCTTCTACAATGGAAGAATCTCGAACTAGTGAAAACTCTAATTTCTCTTTTCCACATGAATTTGAAACTGCAGCTTTCATAGTTTCCCAACTATCAGGTAAAGATCTCGACAACAAAATTGCATTAACTTCATCAGAAAATTCTAAATCAATGGTAGCTAACTTATTTATCAATAAATCAAATTCATTGATATGAGCTGTGACAGATGTACCTTCACTCATTTTCAAATTGAAAAATCTAGTGGCGAGATACACCTTGTTGTTTACCGAGGGTTTTTCATACATATTGGACAAAGCTGTCATCAGCTCTTTCGTGGTAGTCGCCTTCGCAACACTACTTTGCACATTCTTTATCAAAGTTAAGCGAATAGTCCCTAACACTTTCCTGTCCAATTTTTTCCATTCGGCTTCTCCCATGTTATCGGGTTTTCCTTTCAATGGTAAATTCAAATCCTTGGAATATAAATAATCCAATATTTGACATTTCCAAAAGCTAAAATCCGATCTATTAAAGATTACTAATTTCTCATCTCCTCCCGTCATTGTTCTACAACCTAGCTCTGATACCACTTAATAGGAAAAAATGGTCACAGTACCAACAATATATAATCAATCTAAATTTCCAGCAACTCAGACAAAAATATATTCAAGTCTTTTCCAAGATCTAATTCGTTCTCCAAATCAAATTACGGAATCAACAATTTGGAAACGACATGCTTAAAAATATAGATAAAGGAATCTAAATTAATAAGCAACAACAACGATAATAACAAGTTTAGGGAAGAGAAATTGACACCAATTTATACTGGTTCACCCAAATATGGCTACTTCCAGTTCTCTGCTACCAATTGCAGGTTCCACTAAATTGTCGGGAGAAATTACAAGAGTTCTACAACACTCTTCAACAAGCCAAACAACCCAAAGAAGAAACCCAAAAGAAAAGCTCTCAAATCTCTTTTTTCTTCTCTGTACAAAACTCTCACACATAAAAAAAAGCTACTGCCTTTTTTCTATTTTTATATATTTTTTTCTTTTTCCGTCACTTGCACGCACCCATCACAAATGCAGATACTTTTTAAAAAACAACTTCCCACTCATTTGTTGTGTACAGTTACAAGAAGAAAAATGGCAATTAAAAAAAAAAGAATATTTGTTTTGGCTCCATTAACTTAACAAGCGGTCATTAGAAATAAGAAAGGAGAGGTTATGGCCTCCATTGCTTAACTAGTACAATTGATGATCGAGGTGGAGATAGGCGAAGCTCAGGCTATTCGAGACAGACTGAGGTAAACTTTGAAGCCGGGATTTCGACACCTAATGATCGAGTCGAATGTAGAAAAATTCATCCATAATCTATAGGGAAATTCATAGGACCGATCTGACCTCCAAAGGCTTCTGACAGACATCCAAAGTATAGCCAAAGAGATCGACATTTGCACCTTTGGTTGGTGCAACCGTACGACTAATTTGCTAGCATACTCTCTCACTAAAGAAGGTTTGAAGAACTCACAAGATTGGTGCTGGATTGAAGAAGTATCATCGTCTGTTTTGGGGGTTTACAATAGATATTTGAATAATGTGGTTGTGTTTCTGCCATTTCCTACTGCATAATTTCTATTTTTACTTATTCTCTGTAAAAGAAAAGGATTAATTCAATTAAACTCTTTAATTAAATTCAATCTTCATTTATTAGCTATATGACATTCTATTAAAGATTCATAGTTGAACAATCACGTAACGTAGGACAAGTTATGTCAACGGATATAATTAATTATCTACGAGTTGATCATTCATAAGGCTTCGTAATTATAGCTGGGTCTAAAGCACATTTAACCCGTTGTTAACTCTGAATAAGAAAGTTATTTGGACTATAATCGCATCAATTTAGCATTAGATCCTTATTTGAACCAAGAGATTATCATGATTAAATACGCTTTTATGATGAGAAAGTCTAAACTATCAAAGGGTTGAGATTTTGAAATATAAACTGATTTGATGCAGGAATGAGTAAAGTTATTAGCTATATTTATCCTAACCTGCATTCATATAAGTTCTTGATAATTTAGTCTGTTGCTGCAAAAAAAATCTCAACATTGAAAAAATCTATAGAATGAAGAAGGCTAGAAGAATGCGAAAGCATTTCAATATGCAAAATAACAGGAAAGATTCATGCACGAGCACAAATACGGAAAAAGTAATGTTGGATAAAATTTTCTAGCAAATTCTGGAAATATAGGCACATCTTTACGAAAACAATTTCGATAGAATAATCTCAGTCATTAATCATAATTTGACATAACATTATAAATACCCAAGTTCATCAACAGCTTAAGGAGGTTAAAGCGTGCGGAACAAGGCGACTATTTTCGAAAAGCTTTCTCCTTCAACCAAGCAGTAGAAACTCTTGACGGCCGTTAGTTTTTACTCTACAAGAAGTACCATCGACGACACAACTTTGTTGTTTTTCTATTGCTTTACTTTTCTTTATGCTTTGCACGTAGTTTTCTTGTTGTTATATTATTTGTTGTCCACACATTTATTATCTTTGCTATTAAAAAATTAACGCTTTTTAATGAAGATGTTTTCTTTACTTATTTGTGTTTATCTTTGCCTTAGAATGAGCTAATCTTATCATGGGGGAGAATTAGGGTCATATGAAGTATCTTTGCATGTAAAAATATTAGTTGAATTATAATGTGCATATTAATATGATCTTGGCATATGTCGTCTGATAAACCACATAGTTTCCTATACGCTCTTGAGAAAGAGTGGAGGTTGAGAAATTTATGTCATGTTCATTAGGTCTGCTTCAGTATCTGCTGGTAGTTTAGAAGAAATTCAGAGATAGTCATTTCACTAGTGTTCTAATGCTCGAATTTAAGGCATAGGAAACGTTAACGATAGTTAATGACCTTGTTGAAGGATCTGCAAGAGCATACTTTAGAAATACGTAGGAATAGTTCGCTTTTCACCATAAAATCATAAGAATGCGCGTGCAATCATACAATGTAATGTCCTTAATCCAACCATGTTGTTAATCATTATTAGAAACATCATATTTTAATTACTAGTATTTTACTTCAGCATTTATCCAGCATTTAATTAATTGATCATTAACACCAAAATCCAAAAGTATTTGCTTTATTTTTTGTAACTTGACTCTAAATTCTATTTGAAAATATAAATTAATCATTCAATCCAGGTGGAGATGACTTGTATTACTTATTCACTTGCTGCAATAACAGTGTATGTTTACACATTGTGTACCAAATTAAAAGAGAGGAACTTAATTTTATTGATGAATGGGGTATTCTTAAATAGAGAAACTCTTTAATACAAATAAGGAAAATATATAATATTGCCCTATACATCATAATATTAGTAATTACAAGATACTAATCAAATGAATAAGGAAACCAGAATTATAAAGTTAAATTGGAATATCCAACACCCCTCAAGCTGGACTGAAGATGTTTTCCATTGCCAGCTTGTCTATCATCTTATCAAACTGTCGCTTCGAAAGACTTTTGGTAAAGACATCAGCAACCTGTTCTGCAGTGGGCATATAGGGGATACATATGGTTCTGGCTTCAATTTTCTCCTTAATGAAGTGTTTGTCTACTTCAATATGCTTGGTTCTATCATGAAGGACCGGGTTGTGGGCAATGGAGATGGCTGCTTTGTTACCACAATACACACGTATCGGTGTTGTTTGAACAAATTTAGTTCTTCTAACAATCTCTTGATCCATATACCCTCGCAAATGCCATGAGCTAATGCCCTGAATTCGGCTTCAGCACAACTTCTTGACACTACGCTTTGTTTTTTACTTCGCCATGTAACTAAGTTTCCTCCAACAAAGGAACAATAACCAGAGGTTGATCTTCTATCAGCGGTACTACCTGCCCAGTCAGCATTGGTGTAAACTTCAACATGAAGATGACCTTGCCTTTTAAAAAGTTTGCCATTTCCAGGAGTACCTTTCAAGTACTTCAGTCTTCTATAAACCACTTCAAAGTGAGTAGGACCAGGAGCATGCATGAATTGACTACCATACTTACAGCGAAAGCTATATCAGGACGTGTATGAGATAGGTAGATAAGTCTTCCCACAAGTCTCTGATATTTTTCTCTATCCTTTACTTCTTCTTCTGTTGCCACTTGTAATTTCACATTTTGTTCAATAGGGGTCTCTGCTGGTTTGCAGCCAAGTAATCCAGTTTCTTCCAGTAAATCTATGATATATTTCCTCTGATTTACTAGAATCCCATTCTTTGATCTTGCAAATTCCATTCCCAAGAAATATTTCAGAACTCCCAGGTCTTTGATTTGAAACTCACTTGCTAATTGTTTCTTCAAGGTAGTTATTCCCACATCATCATTACATGTCACTATTATATCATCAACATACACTATTAGAATAACCATCTTGTCATCTATAGTGTGCTTGTAAAATATAGTGTGGTCTACTTGACTTTGAAGAAATCCATAACTCAGTACTGTCTTTTCAATTCGTTCAAACCATGCTCTAGGTGACTGTTTAAGGCCATACAATGATTTCTTCAACATGCATACATTATTTCTCCCATCATTTATTTCAAAGCCAGGTGGTAGGTCCATAAATACCTCTTCTTCGAGATCACCATTAAGGAAGGCATTCTTGACATCGAGTTGGTAAAGGGGCCAGTCTAAATTGACAGCAATAGACAACAAGACTCTAATGGAGTTAATTTTAGCTACTGGAGCAAAGATTTCCTAGTAATCAATCCCATATGTCTGAGTGAATCCTTTAGCGACCAGTCTTGCTTTGTACCTTTCAATACTCCCATCAGCATTACACTTAATAGTGAATACCCACTTACAACCTACTGTCTTTTTATCCTTTGGTAATTCGACCATGTCCCATGTATGATTTTGTTTTAGCGCATTTATCTCCTCCATAACTGCTAAATTCCAATTTGGATCATTAAGAGCCTCCTGTATATTCCTTGGAACAAACGGATTAGTTACCCTAGAAGTGAAAGCTTTATGATTCTCAGACAATTTATGGTAGGATAAGTAGTTTTCAATGAGATATTTGGTGCAGTTACGAGTTCCTTTCCTGTAGGCTATTGGAACATCAAGGTCAGAGACATCAGGTAAAGTATTTTCAGATGAAGGAGAAAGAGAAGGAGAAGAAGGGGGGGGGGGGGATCAGAGGTAGAGTACCAGAATTGGCAGGATCAATTATCAGAGTTTCAAACTGGTTCTGTGCTGGATTAACTATCAGGCCTTTGTACTTTTGACTTAGCGTTCTCCTAGTATAAACCTTAACTTTCGGTGGATTACTCTGTAGTGTTTCTCCCCTTGAGGAAGAACTTTCTCTACTAGGCATTAAAGGATTATGACTCACAACCTCGAAGTGTATGACATTGGGAATAGGAGATGTGTCCCAAAAATTTCTTTCAAATATAGGTGTCTCCCCCTGAAGGGAATAATGCCTAAAAAAAGATTGATTTTCTACAAAGGATACATCATACTTTCAAAGTACTTTTTAGTCACAGGGTCATAACATTTATATGCCTTTTTTTGTGAGACATAACCTAAGAATATGTATTTTATGGCCTTGGGATCCAATTCTGACTGGGCCGAATTAGACACACAAACATATGCAGTACACCCAAAGACCCTAATTGGTATATCAGAGAAAAGACGAATGTTAGGGAAAACATTTTTTAGTTGTTCGAGAGGAGTTTTAAAATTTAAGACCTTCGTAGGCATCTGATTTATGAGGTAAGTGGCTATAAGAATAGCATCTCTCCATAAATACTAAGGTACATGCATAGAAAACATAATAGCACGAGAAACATCCAACAAGTGTCTGTTTTTTCGTTCTGCGATGCCATTTTGTTGGGGAGTATTTTTACAGGTTGACTGATGATAAACCCCTTTAGCATGCAAAAACTCAATGAGATAATTATTGAAATATTCAGTGCCATTTTCAGAATGTAAAATGCTTATTTTGGTTTTAAATTGATTTTCAATCATGTTATAAAAACGATCTTTGACATCAGATTTGTTAGTTAAAAGATACACCCAAGTCATGCACGTATGATCATCAATAAAGGTGACAAACCACTGTTTCCCCCTTTGAGTTACTACCTTAGATGGTCCCTAAACATTGCTATGAATTAGATAAAAAGGTACGGAAGCTTTATAACTTTGAGGTAAATAAGAAGAGCGATGTGATTTTGAAAAAACACAATGTTCACAATGAAAAGTAGAACAGTCAATTCCTTTAAAAAGATTTGGGAACAAATACTTTAAATAAGAAAAACTAGGATGTCCTAATCTATAATGCCAAAGCATCAAAGTTTCTCTAGTAGAAGTAAAACTAACAGTACTCAAGCCTTGAATTTCTTTATGATGAGTAGAAGCTGCCTCAAAATAATAAAGGCCGTCAAGCATCCTAGCACGTCCAATCGTCTTTCCCGATCCCTAATCCTAAAAAACACAATGTGATTCATAGAAAGTAACACGACAGGTAGAATCTCTAGAAATCTTACTAACAGATAATAAATTGCAGGCTAATTTGGGGACATGAAGGACAGATCGTAATGTAAGTTGTGAGTATAACTTAATAGTTCATTTTCCCGAAATAGAAGAGAAACTACCGTCTGCTATTCTAATCTTTTCAGTACAATATAATGGAGAGTATGACTCAAAATTTTTTGAGAAACTAGTCATATGGTCAGAAGCTCCAGAATCTATACTCCATGGAGCCATATTAAAACAGGAAAAAACTTGAGGACAATTACCTGTTTGTGCCAAGGAAACACTCGGATTACCAAAAGTCGAAGTGGTCTTTAGCAGCTTCAGAATTTGATCAATTTGCTCTTTATTGAAGGAACTGGATTCAACACTGTTTGCACTCGAGGTCGGAGGACGGACACTTTTTTCTCCGGTTGTGGTGCTTTTATGTTTCGCAGGTTTGCCATGGATCTTCCAACAGTTTTCCCGAGTATGTTGTGGTTTGTTGCAGAAGTCACACCACACACGAGGCTTGTTTGTCTGATCAGTTGCCATGTTTGCAGTGGCCTCGATAACTAGAGCAGAGCTTTCTATATTATCAATTGGTTTTTTCCCAATCATCACATTTCGGCGGCTCTCCTCCCTACGTACTTCAGAGAATACCTCACTGATATTAGGAAGAGTAGATTTACCTAGTATTCTGCCTCGAACTTCATCAAGTTCAACATCAAGGCTAGTAAGGAATTTGTAAATTCTACCATTCTCAATGGTTGTCTTATAGTGCTTTTGATCTTCAGTAGACTTCCATTCATAATTATCAAATAAATTAAGGTCCTGCCAAATTCGTTTTAGAGAATGAAAATACTAAGTTACGGACTGACCTCCCTGCTTCATGTCAATTAGTCTGAGATTTAGTTCAAACACTTGTGATTGATTTCCTAGGTCGGAATACATCTCTGTGACACTATCCCATAATTCTTTGGTAGTGGAGTAACACATATAGTTACTGCTGATGTCTTCCACCATGGAATCTACAAGCCAGGTCATAACCATGGAGTTTTTGGCATCCCATGTGGCAAAGGACGTTTCATCTTTAGAAGGAGCTTTCTTGTCTCCAGTAAAATACCCTATCTTTCCTTGACCACGAATATACATCCAAACACTTTGTGACCATCTAAGAAAATTGTCACCATTAAGTCGAATTGTTGTGATTTGGATATTAGGGCTATTGGTTGGAATTCTAGCAACTGACATCTTGTCTTCAGTCAATATAACAAGATTTTAAGGCTAGATAAAAGAACCAGGAACAAAGAATGACTAAAAACAAAGCAACAAACAGTGAAAAAATAGCAGAAACACACTTGACGACCAACAAAGGAGCAATAACCTTTTTAGCAATGAATGAACCCCAAGTTTCTGTCTGGAGCAATTTGGTCTAACAAAGAATGAACCTCAACTACAAAAAAACACTAAAAAGTGCGAAAAAAGGAGCCGAGCCCCTTGGAAACTTTGCACAAAAGAAACGAGAACCACAAACCAGAGTAAACACGTGAAGTAGCACGTTGAATCGTCTTCAATTCGTGAAGAAAAAACCCTTAAAAAAACTCCTTCGGCTGTCGGTTGCTAGCAGTAGAATCTAGAATTCCGACCTCTTTTGTGATGTATGGACGACGAGGGTTGCCGATGATGGTTGGGCTTTGGTCGCCGGTGGTGTCTGTTACCAAAGGGATGGGTGCGGTGGTTTCGCCAGCGGTGGTCAGGTCGGGAGTTGGGTAGGTAGGCTGCGATATATTCTAGGGTTTTGTTGTTGTTTTTTTTTTTTTTTTTCTTCTCTTATTTTTGGCTCTGATATCATGTACCAAATTAAAAACGAGGAACTTAATTTTATTGATGAATGAGGTATTATTAAATAGAGAAACCCTTTAATACAAATAAGGAAAATATATAATATTGCCCTATACATCATAATATTAGTAATTACAAGATACTAATCAAATGAATAAGGAAAACAGAATTATAAAATTTAATTAGAATATCCAACACATTGCTTAAGAATTATTTCGCTTTGTGTCATCTGAATTTCATTTATAAATATTTCATCATGGTTTTAATCAAAACTTCTATAACTACATCTTCTTCTTAAGTCCTACATATTCCTATAATGAACAAGAGGTTTATGGTCTTACTATAAACACAAGTCCTATCGAGTCAATGAGAGGCAGGTACCCTTTGTTCATGACCCAAAATCAACATTTAAGAGAACAACTTATTTACTTCCCTAAATTGGAAATGAATGAAATTCATCTTGTGGAATTACGTTCCCAACTCCCTGCTACAACAATCCTCAACGTGGAAAGCTTATTGAATCAACATCGATGGCTATTCTCACTCATGCACATCAAATGGCGTTTTCAGAAATAAAAGTTCATAACTTAGTTAGGATTACAATAAAGTCAGCATATGATCATTCTAGTGAAATATTGTTCTCAATTTATGATGAAATTATGTAGAGAGATCACCTATTTCTCGGTCTGATCAGATACCTCAACTAACATATCTCCACATGAACGACTTGGATCAAGTCATATAGAACCATTGCAAAGTGGATCGTATTAGTAGTGTTATACCAAGATAAGACACCCAATCTGTTCCATATACTGCACACATTTAAGTTATGTACTCAAACATGATTCACTTATATGTTCACTACATACCGTTCAAGTTTCCATTATATAACTTGAGATTTTGCGCAGGTTTGAATAATGCTAATAAAAAATAAAAAGAATTCTTTTTTAATTCATCACTGAGAAAATGTACATTTTACAAAACTAATAAGCTATAGCGTAAAAAATTCAAATGCTCCCAACTCATAAGGTCAGGGAGTCCTCAAAGCCCTAGCGGCATTGGGCTTGTCGTGCCCAACTCAATCCGTAGATTGAGGAGCCCCCATGAGATGTGGAGGCTCTTTGTTAAGGGATGACTATCCTATCCTGATCTCCACATTGATATGATATTGTCCACTTTGGGCATTTATGCTCATGACTTTGTTTTTAGTTTCATCTAAAAACTCTCATACCAACGGAGATGGTAGTCATCCTTATACACCCAGGATCTTTCCCTTATATAACTAATGTGGGACAACTTTGTTTGCATCTTAACACTATTGTGTGGCCACCTAAGTTATACACCATGGGTTGGAGTGCCTCGGGCGTAGACTGTCCAGCTCGTTGTTCCAGTCTAGGCTCCACTTTTCTGGAGTTACCTACGACCTTGGGCATTCTTTAATTGTGCTTGGATCTCCATATGGACTTGTCATAAAACTTACCCATAACAATATCTAAAAACAAAAGAAAAACATAAACAAAAGAAAGAAATGCGAAAGTAAGAAAGGATATTTTAACTTATTATCTTTACGTAGAATTGGAAACCAGCACCAGGCGAGCAGCAGCAACCACCACCACAACCTTATCTTCATTCATAGATTAATTTTTGTTTCTGAACAACACAAACACACAAACACACAAAAACCCTTCTCTAATTCCTCGTAGATTGAGCCTTCTGAAAAGTAAAGAAAGCAACATTTCAATTCATCACAAAAGTCCTACCACCAGTCCCTACACTACATTTCTTTAATGCTTCCTTTGGCTTGCATTTTTTGCATGAACCCAAATCCAACATAAAAGAAGAAGAAAAAAAAATCCACCTCTCTGTGTGTTTATTGCTTCTTCCAACTTAATGTGCACACCACTGCTGCCCTTTTTCTGAAACAACGACAACAAAAACCACACTTTTCGTACAGCCCATCGTCTTTAATTCCTCACTGAATTATTATTCTATTTTGCCCTTTTAATACCAAACTTTCTCTTCTACAAACAGTTTCCCAAAAACTAGTGTAGTGATATGTATGGTTTTATGGAAAACGTATCATGGTTATCACTAAGTATTTAAGAATAATGTGATAATCATAAAATAAGATAATTGCATCATAACATTAAACTTTTTGTACCTTACAGTTTGCGGGGGTGTTGGCTTAGTTGATTAATTCTAATTTAATTCAATTTCATGATCATGAGTTCGATCTTGGAAGTCACTCATTTTGTTATATACTCGTCACAAAACATTTTGTAACTCTACGCTCTTCTTCTTTTTTGTTTTTTTTTTTTTTTAATTGAGATAGTAACTCTATGCTTAACAGTTGATTTTTAAATATCTCAAAAAAAAAAAAAAAACAGTTGATTTTTGAAAAAAAAACTCTATACTTAACAGTTGTGTCAATAAATCTTTAAATTATTACTTATATCAATTTAAACTTTAAATTTAGACCTTGTTTGGTTTGCCGGTTTCAAATTCCCCAAAATTCAGTACTATAATCAGATTCTTCGAAATCTATAACTAAGATGTTTAGTTTGGTGGATTGAAATTCCAGAATAGACAATGTTGTTTGGTTTACTGTATTGAACTCCGAAATGAAATCCTAATAAAATATTATAAATAATATTAATTGATAATTTAGGAGTTTTAATTTTATTTTGTTATTACAAAACTTTTAATTATTTATATATCTGTTTATTTATCATTATTGCTATTTTTGAAAATAAAAGAATAATGAAATAATCTTTTTATATAAATATTGGATCATATAAGGGAAAGAACATAAAATGAGATAGTTTACCATTATTTATTTTCTAATAAATTTATTTTTTCAAACGGTATAAAAAATGTGAATTTAAAAAAAAAAAAAAAAAAACTATTTTTACCTTTTAAATCCACTTTCATATTTTTATTCAAATTATAAAGATAAATAAAATATATACCTAATAAATTAGAAGATAAACTTAAAAAGAAGAAAAAATCAATTAATTTTAAATAGATTTTTTAAAAAGATAAATAGATAAACATAACATTTTTTTTAGCTAAGGTTTATTTTTTAACTAACATTTATTTGTTGATTCATTTATGAAAGTTTTTTGGAATTTCCACGAAATATGCACTCTATTTTTTTTTATACGAGAGAGGAAGAAATACGAGAAAGAGAATTTAAAAGCAAGAGAAAGAAGAACTCAAAAAAAGAGAAATAAGAAAAATCTAATAGAGGTGAAGAATAAAAATGCATAAAAATAAAAATAAAAATAAATCACAATTTTCAAACTTGTGTGGGACTCACGGTAATACACCTCTCAACCCCCAGATTTGCATTGTTCAAAACCTTCGAATCAAATCTCACACTTTTTACATTTACCAAACAACAGTTTCTAGACTCCCGGATTCCAAATCCAAACTCCGGATTCCAAAAGGCAAACCAAACAAGGCCTAATGTACCAATTTATACTCATATTTAATTTTGTTTAAACAACTAGTGCTCAAGTGTCAAACATAAGTCAAGAGAAGTGGAGAGTTCTCGAGGACATTTTATATGATCTAGTAACCATGAAATTGATAGATAATTTATCGTTATTTTGTTTTTTGAAATATATTTTTAGTTTGAATTCATTTAAATAATCTTAGCTATCCTAATAATGAATTTGATGTCAAACTCTATGATGAAAATAAATTTTCTTTTAAATTTATGAGTTTATATTTAACGATTATTAATATAAAATCAAACTTGAAACTTAAAAGTGCGTTAAATACTAGCTAGTTGTAATTAACATTCAATAACTTTTTATGCATTAGAAAATAAAGGTATGAATGATAAAAACAAAAAATAAAGGCGATTTTTCACGAATAGCAACAAAAACAAAAAACAAAAAACAAAACAAAACAAAACTACAAATATAAAAAATGATTTAGAAAAAAAAAAAATCAAATATGACAAAAAGGATTCAATCACATTAAAAAAATCATATATTTCAATCAAAGTGAATCAAGAAAAATTGATAAACTTCAATTAACTGAAATTTGAAATTGATAGATTAAATTGATCAAGTTAAATATTTCATATTTTACTATGTATGAAATATTTTAAAATGTTGCTATAATTAAAATAAAGATGTTAGAATTTGCTATCTACAACAAATTTTTAAAAATAAATGATAAAGAATATTGAGAAGAGAAATATATTAATAATATTATTTTAGGAAATTTGTTGTGGATAGCAAATTCTAGGATATCTCATTTAACTATAACAAGTTTTTTAACCAACATGAAGTGACATCAAAGATGGAGTGTTAGATTATGAGTTCAATCCATAGTTGTCATCCCTAGAAACGATATGTCAACAACAACAATAGCTTAATCTACATAAATGTGTATTGATGACCAAGAAGTCAAATGTAAAATTGTCCTTTATGAACATAATTAAATGTCTATGATATAATTAGGACATGTCATAGTTGTCATCTACCTAGGAACGACATGTCAACAACAGCAATAACTTAATCTACATAAATGTGTGTTGATGACCAAGATGTCAAATGTAAAATTGTTCCTTATGAACATAATTAAATGTCTATGATACAATTAGAACATGTCATAGTTATCATCTACCTAAGAACGACATGTCAACAACAACAATAGCTTAATCTACATAAATGTGTGTTGATGATCAAGATGTCAAATATAAAATTGTCCTTTATGAACATAATTAAATGTTTATCATATAATTAGAACAAAAATTTAACATTTTCATTAAACTTATATTTTCTGATATTTTCTTTAATGTTTCTTTTAATTTTTAAGGGTCTTAAACATGTTTTTTAAAAAATTGTGATATTTTTTTACACAAAACTTTAACTATTTCTATTCAAACTTATCGATAAAAGTTTTAAGTTCAAGGATAATATTCAATTTTTTTTTTCTAATTTATAATTTAGCCTTATAATTATTAGAATAACCTCTTTTTATGTGAATTAAATGTGATAGTGTAACAAAAAGGTTTTGGGTGGAAAAAACAATAGTGCCTTTTTTCTTTCTTGGAAGACTGCAAAATGTAACTAGGACCTTCACGCGTAGATGATAATGGAGAAAAAAAAAGGTAGAAATAGCATTGTAGCCCTACGATACGATAACCTATGAGGGGGTTTTGTCGACAATGTACAATTATAGAGAGCTAAACTATATCCCCAAAAAACCACGAAATTAATAACTTACTGTCTTTTCTTGGAATATTCTTTTGCAAAATGGTTCTCAGCTTTCTCATCACTTTATTGTGTGTATATTGCACTTGCACCAGGGGTGTTTGTTTGACATATTTAGGTAGGATTTAATTTAAAGAATTATATTGAGTAGTTAAAAATTTAGAGTTATAGAAAAAAACTCATTTGAATATAGTTTTTGTGTAGAAGAGTTAGAATCAAAACTATGTTTGGATGTAGATTTAAAATGAGTAGTTATTTTTAGTAGTTAAAAAAGAAATGATTAAAAATGAGTTATTTTGAT
>JBBMKA010079999.1:3186-14531 GCA_037833695.1 Sechiopsis laciniata | reverse complement strand
ATATTTTATTGTGTCTTTTGTTTCAATGATGAACTGAACACAATACGTGAAGGTTAAGGGAATGGGTTGTAGATAGCATGTATTAGGGGTGCGAGGGAGTTGTTAAATGATGCATGTTAAATTAGGACTTAGTTTATAGTAAGTGTTGATTGGCCATCCACATAAGCTTGTTAGTTGTTCATTTTGGGAGAAGGAAAAACTTAAGATTAATTTACATGTTCATTAGGTTAACACAAGATATCTTGTATATTTAGGAAGAGTTTAGGGATAATCATTCAAGTAATGCATGCGACACAATGTTTAAAAAAGCTATGCTGATTGGTGGTGGAAGTCGGAGTCAAGGTGAATGAAGCAAACATTTAGTCTAAGTGAAGTATGACATTTACTACTCACCAATTAGGCATCCCTAGGATTTGTTAGACGCGTCCCACAAACTTAACCGCAGCTTTATTCATCTTCATTATCTTTCTTTTTATATTAGATTTATAACAAAAACCCCAAAACAATTTCATTTACTTTTCTGTTGACTCTTAGATTAATTTAACTAATTATAGACATCAATCCTTGGGGAGAAAGATAATATAAATACATATCACTTGTTGCATACTCGACTTGGGTATACTTGTGTAACATGCAATTCAAAAGCATAAAACATTAGTATTAATGTTTTATCCTTAGAATTTATCATTAGAATAGTTATACTGCATTGAAATATTGCATCAAGTTTTTGGTACTGTTTTCGGGGATTTATTTATTTATAATTGATTATATTAGTCTAAGAGTAGTTCTTAATTGTCAAAAAGGATAATTACTTCGTATTTTTCTAGTGTACTATAGAACACTGCGGAGCATGGAGCATAGTAGCCTACTAGGAATTAGTCCTTAAACAATGTTTCAACAAGAACAATATTTTAATGGAATAGCTGGATACAACTTTACATATAACTTCCACACTATTTACCACCCTTAAAATACAAGAGACATATGTGTCATTTGTGAAGAAGGTCATAGATTCTAGTATTGCCCCACTAATCTTGGTTCAACGTAGTATATAGTCGAAGCACAAAAATGGACAATCACGACGAACTCCTACATAAAAAATTATAAGTCCGTTTGGAGAAATCAACCTCAATATTTTTTAGAAAGCTAGGCAGTAACATACAAGATCGGCGAAGACAACAATATGAAATTCAATCGATGGATTACTGGAATTACGAGAACTAAAACTATGCTTCCAATTATGAACACCTTAAACTTAATACACCGATGCATAGGCCGAGCCATCTCTAGAGGAATTTATGAGAGAAGCTATAACCAGGATGGACAAAGCTCTACAGAGTAGACAGGGGTCAATGAAGAATTTCAACAACCAGATGGAGCAGTTGCTGTAGAGTGGCAGACTTGGCAATTGAAGGGATCTTAGACTATGCACATGATTATGGATATCTCAAGCTTAACAGACCAGTGCATAGTCCTAAATCATCTCTAGAGGACTTCATGAGGGAAGCCATGGCCAGGAATGATGGAGAAATGCAAAGAAACCAAGCTTCTATTCAAAATCTAGAAATCTGAATAAAGCAGTTGGGGACAAAGCTAAGGACTTTGCAGTCGAAAAAGCTTCTAGCAGCCTACGCATTCCCAGCAACAGATGACGAGAGGTATGGACCAGGCACTGAACCAAGGGGTTGTAAGAAAGCGGCTGAATAAAGTAGAGTTGAAGAAAGCCAAATTGAGGAAAAAATTCCTAATATAGAGTATAGCTCCGTAGAAACTATGCCAGCGAAAGAGTTAGAAAAAGAAGAACATTAACTCACTACGAAGATGGTGGTTAAGAAAAATTTACAGGAAGGAAAGAATAACATCATGGGTAAAGAAATGCTAATAATTGCCCGTGAATCATCGTGCTCTCAAGGAGATCATTAAAAAAATATGGAATAAGGGCAATGTAGTATGGTCAAAGCATAAGGCATCTCTACATACTAAAAACAACTTTAGTCTGAAGACACCTCAAGAAGGAGGAATATGAAGCCAGAATAGAACATGCTATCAAAGTGGGTGCCATGAAAGAGATCATTATATGGTCAAAGGCATGGCGCATTCCAAGAATGCGAGGCTCGAAGCATGTACAGTTTAATAACTCCAAGCATTGAATGATTATATTCTTTCTATCTCTTATTTAAAAGATATTAAATTTTGCTACGTTAGATTTTCTAGGATAGTTTAATGTTTTAATTTACTTTTGAGAGTGAGTAGGTATCGGCGGCAAAGTTGTATAGGCTATAAAGCAGGATGAATAAATAACAGCCTAGAACGGAAGTGATAGAAGTAGTGTTATCACGACAAATTCCAAATGGAAAGCTAAAGGAAGTTTTTATCTTTCTCTATCTTATTTCTTACTTTTCATATATCTTTGCTGAAATATGCTCAAATCTCATGTTTACCTAGGGCTAGGAAGCGAGTAGGGTTTGATATAAAAATCTTTTGCTCATATTCATGTCATCTTTAAAATCAACCCTGTAAATTCTATATATAAATGTTTCTTCGGCTTGCTCTCAAATGTTGTAGTTTGCTATAGTCAAAGTTTCTAAACAATCTAGAACACTCACCTTTATCCTTAGGACTTTAGGAGAATAGACTAGCCAAAATGTGGACTAAGTTGATAATACACCAATCACTGATCGGAATAAATATGAGTTAAGTCCCAAGGTTAAAACTGAAAGCTTGGAACCTGGAATTCAAACCTTAGAACAATCTATGTTTTGGGACACTAAGCCTCACCTTCATTGAGGACAGTGAATATTTTAAGTTTCAGGATGAGGGCAAGCCCATGTAACCTGGCCTGTCTACAAGGAAAAAAATTATTTTAAGAAAAAGATCAAAGGCAAGGAAAAATCAATCTGGACAAGCTAAAAAGCGATGCAAACTACATATATTTTTAGGCTAGTAGCCTTAGTGTTTCAAAGTACTCTGCAGTTCATTGAGAGTCGCTTTATGCTTAAGTGTGCATATAAAAAAAACTATGAATTGCAAGTAATGTAAACATGAGTGCAACTCGAGTAGGAATACTAAAGCAAAAGCGTAAATCCTCGAAGGATTTGAAACACTAAAAGGGTGTGTGAGTATGAAGAAACGATGGAGAAGTAATAAAAATAAAGTGCTAAACAAATCTAGGATAATCAAGGGCTTGAGTGAAGTGGCTCAAGCAGTAGGCATTAATCTCTAGAAGGGCTCAGTTTTTAGTCTAGCTTTGAAGAGTGTGTTATCTATAAGGAAAGTATCTAAGTAGTCCATGACTCTAAAATCTGCAGGATAGAAGTTTCTGCATTTGGAATGTGGCAAAATTTTACTTAATTGAACGGCGATATTTGAGGGCATGGTTGAGAAAATTTACTATGAAAATTTTCCTTGCACGTTAATAATTGGTGCATTGCTCGGAACAAGCAATGGTTCACGTTTGGGGGTTTGATAAGTCTAAATAGAGAGTTATTTAGGCTAATATCCTAAAATATTCTAATGATATTGAATGAATTTTTGAGTTAGAATAACATTAAGAAGGGAAATTGATATAAATAAGATGTATGTATGATTTAGAAGCTTGAATATAAAAAGCTATGGAAAACCAATGCTTTTTAGAATAAATTATGAAAATCGGATGTTTTTTGTACTTAATTATTAAAGATCTCTTGGCTTGCTATCTTCTTATTATATTCGTAGAAGTTGGAAATGTCATTAGCTTTGCATCTTGAAAAGCTGAAGGCCAAAATGCGATATCAGATGCATCAGAAGTTGCAAAATCACAAGAACTTTCTCGATCAAATGGATAGAATCAAGGGATATGCTTTTAAAGAGATAAAATCCGATTAAAAGATATTTCCAAATCCAACTCCAACTCCAAATCTGATTCCTTGATCCCTAAGCCTCTTTGAAGCCTATAAATAAATAAAAAAAAGAACGAAGAGGAGAAATGTGCCTGTTTCTAGAGTTCCTCTCCCATAATGGGGATTACGGTTTCCAAGGAAAGTTTGTGGTCCTAGTGACAAGGAGTCCTGCTCTTCAGCAGCCACCGTTTATTTCTTTATCACTTTCTAGTTTGCTTTAGTTTATTTGTTTTCAGCAATTGCACTTTGATTTTTGTAGGAACTCTAGTCATTATTAAGTTGTTTCCCTTTTTATTGTGATTATTAATTCAATTTTAGTTTTTTTTTATCCAATGTTTATCGCTTTAATATTTTTTATAACATCTTTTGTTTCAATGATGAACTAAACACTAAAGGTGAAGGTTAAAGGAATGGGTTGTCTATAGCATGTATTAGAGGTGGAAGGGAGTTGTTAAATGATGCATTAAATGGACTTAATTTATAGTAAGTGTTGATCGTTCATCCACATAAGCTTGTTAGTTGTTCACTTCAAGAGAAGGAACAACTTAAGATTAATTTTCATGTCCATTAGGTTAACACAAGATCTCTTGTGTATTTAAGAAGAGTTTAGGGATAATCATTCCATTAATGCACGAGACACACTATTTAAAAGAGCTACGTTGATTCGTGGTGGGAGTCAGAGTTAGGGTGAACGAATGTGCAAGGAAACGTTAAGTCTAAGTGAAGTATGACATTTACTACTCACTAATTATTTATCCTTTGGATATGTTAAACGCACCGCACAACCTTAACTGGAGCCTTATTTCTCTTCATTATCTTTCATTTTATATTAGAATTAGAACAAAAGCCCCAAAACAATTCATTTACTTTTCTGTTATCTCTTAAATAAATGTAACTAATTATAGACATTAATCCCTGTGGAGAACGATAAGATAAATTCTTATCACTTGCTGCGTACTCGACTGTGTATACTTGCGTAACAAGCAATTCAAAAGCGCAGGACATTAGTATTAGTATCATATTCTTAGAATTTATCTTCGGAATGATTATACTACAACAAAATATCGCATCAATATTCAATGTTTAATTTATAAATATACACACATATATACATATATACATATATATGAGGATTTTACATGTATAGCAAAAAAATCCAAAAAACATTATCAATAGCACTTTTTTTAAAATATTTCATACATAGCAGAAAAATGCACAATTTCTGTAAAATGACCAAAATGCCTAATAGCTCTCAAATAGAGCATAATTTAGGCTAATCTATTTATATTTAACTAAGGTTCGGGGGGATTAATTGAATAGTTAAGAGCAAATTACGAGTGAAAGTGTTAGAAATCTCACGCATTCATTATTCAGCATAAAAAGGCCAATCATTGCGTTTTAAGTAATAGAATGAATGAGTCGTGCTAATAAATATTATAAAATGTAGGATTTCAAAACTCAGATGATAGAGAACGGACTAGATACAAACAATGAAAGATAAAGAGCACATAAAACATTCATAAGATAGCTGCATTCAAAGAATCACGCCAACAAGGAAAGAACAAAGAATCAATCAATTTACTAAATCTGGCGTTAATCAAGGAATCAATTTACATATCACCTGAACTTGCTATACAAGTAAAATCATATCTATTTAAAGAAGGCAAGAAGTTGTAATTGGGGAGCTGGTCGCTTGGATAGTTTACCATGAGAAGAAGGCAACAAGACAGTGATCGTGGATTCCAATGACAATGAGCCTGCATATCTTCAACAACCGCACCAATTCCTTATTTTTTTTTCTTTGTAGTTAGGAGTAGTTTATAGATCCGTAGCCAAATTTTAGTAATGATATTTAAGAAGTTTTATTATCATTTGTTGATAATTTCTATGTCGCCTTAGGTTAAAAGCTTTGGTAAAAATTCGCATGTAGAATGCATGTTAGGATTGCGTGTAATAAGTTTTATATTTCTGTAATTTATTGCAAGTATGCATCGATTAGCTACAAACGTATGCTAACCTTTAGCGAACTTAGAAGAGAGAGCTGTTAGAAGATCTATCATGTCACGATAGGTTTGATGTGAGGTCTCTCGAATCAGTTAATGAGTTAGGAATAGCCATATTATTGCATGTATTGCACAGAATTTAGTATGAAAGATCGTAGCGGAAGCTAGGTTTTACTTATTTAGAGAGTACAGAAGTACTTGTTAGAGTAGGGAAGCATGAATCTAAATTATCGCTATCGCATGAATAACATCATCTCAACTGTATTTTTACCTTCACTCATTTACAGTGCATTTAGAGTCTTTACTTTTAAACAAACCAAAACAATCACTAGTCATTATTTTTTCTTATTTTGCACAACTCTTGAATTTATAAACTTAATTTTAGACATCAATCCATGTGGAGAACGATAAAATAAATACTTATCACTTGCTGCATTTCTGACAGTGTATACTTGTATTAAATTGGTTTCGAAGCCAATGCTTAGCGATAGGTTAAGCTTAGAATTCATTCATTATTTATATTTTGATCGGGAAGACAGCTCAAGTTTTTGGCGCCGTTGCTGGGGATTGATTATTTAGAATTAGGATTACCAATTTATGAGTAATTTTTATTGATAAAAGGTTTATTACTCTATATTTCAGGAAAAATTAGAAGTCCAGAATCACAACAAACTTCAGGCCAACATATTACCACAAGCAATAATAACAAAAAGATTACATATAATCACTTTGTGAATCAGTACTGGAACAACAATATGACTCTTCCGCAAACATGTTCTTATCAGCAACCAGGCTATGCAAAAGAGCCATACACAACAGATTTTTATCAAATGTATCCTAACTTGGGAAATCAGCCGTAGTTTGGGGAAGACCATAGCATCTTCTTTCAGGAGTAATATAGTTCACAAGGAGAATACAACACAATGGACTATATATGGGAATCCAGGCATCATGAACTTGGGTATCCAAGGTATAAGCATGAACAGACTCTAGAGGATGCAATCATGGAAGAAGATATGCTGTAAAAAAGCTGTAGTTGAATGAGAGAAAATGACATCCTTTTATCACCCCAAGAACCAAAACACGAGCTTGAACCTGCTCTAGAGGAAACTGTCAAAGAAAGTGCAGCTAGTAAGGAACGAAACAATGGTATTTCGAAGGCCAGAGTACTTGAAAGAGAGGCAACAAATGAGATCATCCACGAACCAGAACCTTAATGTGAAGAAATCATGTTAGCCATTATAGAAAAAAATGAAGAGGCCATCACTTTATCAAGGTGTTCAGCAGAAAACAGAGAGCAATGGATACAAGATCGACAATTGGGAGAAGCATGGGGACGGATTACAACTCCTGCAATTCTAATAGTTGATACAAATGAAAAAGTTGTGAGTGAAAACAACGAATATTTCAGTAGTGGTACTGTGAAAATTCTAAGTGATGAAAACCAAAGTGAGGATGAAAGATAAACCTGCAGTCGCAAACACAGAAGTTATGCCTCAACCTACCAAAGATGAGGAGAAAGCAAAGAACTCCAGGAAGAAAGAAGTAGCTATGGGAGCAATGGAACAACAGCAATGGTGCCCAACGATTTCAAGCTACCATGCCTACAACTACATCAGGAAATGATCAGTCGAGAAAATGACATAAAGGTAAATTAGTTGAGCTTCAATCTGACGCTCTGCATCCTACTGAAACTGATATTGGTAGGAGGCTCACGCATCAAGGCGAATGACAGAGTAAGAAAGAAGAAAGCAATCAAAGATGGAGTTGCTCCGAAAATATATTAGTGGCAAAAGCGCAGACATCTCTCATCAGACGAAATGTAGCACAAAGGTTCCACCTAAAGGCATGCTGCATTCTTGGATTTCGAATATCAGTATTTATGACTTTGTGCATTATTCTGCAGATTTTATTTTTTTATGAATAAGAATGTTTCTTTTTTATAAGTTTTCCTTGTTAGTATTTTCGTTTGATTAGATTTAATTAAGCAATGGTCCAGAAATTAAAACGAGATCCTTGGAATAAAAAATTTTCCTTCTTTACAAGTTTTCTTAATTTTTGGGCGAGGGAAAATGAGGATTTAAAAAGTTATAAATACCTTAGAAAGAGTGTATAATCTCACAATTTTCCTCAATACAAGAGATCTCACAACTGAAAAGCCCCTACTATTTTCTTGTCCGAACTAATGGCTAGGGGTGAATAAAAAGTCCAAAAATCAATTGAACCAAACCGATCCAGTGGTTCGGTTCAGTTTTTTTATGAAGTATATTGACTTATTGGTTTTTTATGAAGTCATTATTTGTTTTTCCTCAAAGATCAGTGCTAGCGTTATTATCGCAATTTTAGATTTTAGTATGAAATTTGCTTTTTCTTAGAAGAATTCTTAGAATTCCTTAGACTTTAACCTTGCAACAAAGTAGTCCTTATCATGCATGATAGAAAGAACCAATATTATGAGAAAGTCCTAGATCTTGAAATAAAGTATCTCAACGATGAAAATGATTAAGTTTGGGGGAACTAAGCCTCACCTTCATTGCAGACAATGATGACTTTAAGTTTGGGGGTGAGCGCAAGCCCGAAGAGTGTTTAGAAGAGAGAAAATACAGTGAGTCAAAAAAATAAAATTGCAAAAAATAAAGATCAAAACATTCTTGACAATATAAAAAGGCATAAAGAGCGAATAGACGTAGGAATCCCAAAGTACTCAGCTATCCACCAAAAGCGCAAGCTTGAAACATTCCATTATTTAGATGGAACGTTTTATGCTTAAGTGAACCATGCTAAGAACTACGTAATTGGGGATATGAGTGCAATCCATGTAGGAATGCAGAAAGCATAGCAAAAATCCTCGACGGATCTAAGGACTTAAGTAGCATCATTGACAGGGCAACCTTAGTCATATAAATGGTTGAGTGCAATAGATTGAGTAATGGAAAATAATCATAATGAGGAACATTTTGTCAGTCATGATAAGGAGGATTTTGAAGCAAGCTTTAGTATTTGGGAAAATTTGAAAACTAGAGAGGAAAGAAAGATTTTGTATCAAAGTTGTAAGATGCCATAAGACATTCTAGAGTTGAGCTTAAAAGGAGAAAAACTGATTTAAAAAAATAAAAATGCTAACAGGTAGACCACGCATTGCTCGGGACGAGCAATGATTCAAGTTTGGGGGTTTGATGGCTCTTAAATAGAGCATAATTTAGGCTAATCTATTTTACATTTTACTAAGGTTCGGGGGGAATAATTGAATAGTTAAGAACAAATTGCGTGTAAAAGTGTTAGAAATCTCATGCATCCATTATTTGGCATAAGAAGGACAAGCATTGTGTTTTAAGTAACAGAATGAATGAGTTGTGCTAATAAATGTTATAAAATGCAGGATTGCGAAACTCGGATGATAGAAAACAGATTAGATACAAACAGCGAAAGGCAAAGTGCACATAAAACACTCATTAGACAGTTGCATTTGAAGAATCATGCCATCAAGGAAAGAATAGAGAATTAATCAATTTACTAAATCTGGCGTTAATCAAGGAATTCCAGAAGCAATTAGAAAATTCCAACAATTATGATGATATACCAGTTCCCTAGAACTTTTTGAACAAGTAAAATCATCTCTATTTAAAGAAGTCAAAAAGCTATAATCAGGAAGCTGGTCGGTTGGCCAGAAGCTAATTCACTTGGATAGTATACCATGAGAAGAAGGCAACCGAACGGTGATCGTGGATTCCAATGACAAAGAGCCTGCATATCTTCAACACCTGCACCAATTTCTTATTTTTATTTCTTTGTAGTTAGGAGTAGTTTATAGATCTGTAGCCAACTTTTAGTAATGATATTTCAGAAGTTTCATTATCATTTTTTGATCATTTCTAGGCCGCATTAGGTTAGGAGCTTTGGTAAAAATTCACATGCAGAATGCATGTTAGGATTGTGGGTAACTAAGTTTTATATTGATGTATTTTATTACAAGTATGCGTCGATTAGCTACCCACGTATGCTAACCTTCAGTGAACTCAAAAGAGGGAGCTGTTGGGAGATCCAGCATGTCACGATAGGTTCGATGTGATGTCTCTCGCATCTGTTAAGGAGTTAGGAATAACCTTACTATTGCGTGTGTTGCTTAGAATTTAGTATGAAAGACCGTAGCAGAAGCTGAGTTTGACTTATATCAGCGAGTACGGAAGTACTTGTTAGAGTAGGAAAGCATGAATCTAAATTACTACTATCGCATGAATATCATTTTCTGCACTTTCATTTTTACCTCCGCTCATTTACACTGCATTTAGAGCTTTACTTTTAAACAAACCAAAACAATCACCAATCATTATTTTTTTCATACTTTACATAACTCTTGAATTAATAAACTTAATTTTAGACATCAATCTCTATGGAGAACGATAAAATAAACACTTATCGCTTTCTGTATTCATGACTGCGTATACTTGCATGAAACAGGTTCCGTAGCCAATACTTAGCAATAGATTAAGCTTAGAATTCATTCATTATTTATATTTGCATCTGGAAGGCAGGTCAATGCCCATGCTTCAATTAGTTTTCAGTTGATAGATTCAATCAATTTTCTGCTAATAGATTCAATTAGTTCACTCATAGCCTTCAATCAGTTTGATGATAAATTAAATTAGTTCGCTTAAGAAATGGGTAATATAGGAATTTAAAACAAATGAAATTGGAATCTTCTATGAACAAAATATTTTAAGAAAAATATTATAATTATAATATGTAGCCTAAAAGTTGGTATCCATAGCAATTTTCCTATATATATATGTTGATCCTATTTTAAGAGAGAAGAATTCTAAAAGAAAAAAGTTGATACTATTTGTTTGATTATCTCAAAGCTGAGAATAAAAGTCTTTTGAATGTAGAAGGGGTTTCAATTTTACGATTTTTCTTGTTTTTCTAGCCTTGTTTCGTTCCCTCGGGCGAAGAGGATTTTAAATTTCTTTTCAAAAGTTCAAATAGTGTGATGAAATCGTTGGACTTAAATTATTTTATTGAGTAGTAGATGGTCTCAAAATTGATGAAAGAAGAAGAACAAGTGTTTGTATTGCGTGTTTTTGCTTGATTCCAAGATATAGTAAGATGGTGTCTTGTTTTAATAGCGTGGACATGTGTGAACATTCAAGAAGTAGTATACTTTAGAATCACAGAGAATTATAAATAGAATGAGAGTAGATGAATCAAGAACAGATCAAGAGAGAAAGAGAGAATGGATGACTGATGAGATAATGAATACAGAAGAGAATGAGTCTGTTTAAAGATATATGAGTGTATACAAAAGGCGCCAACACGTGCACATGTAAGATTTAAAAAACATATAATGGACCTGGATAATTACAGAACTAGGCTTCATATTAGACATTTTAACCCTCTCCCCCACAAGTCGAGCAATCAAAGAAAGTGAAGCTCCTACGATATGTTTAACTTGGAAGAGATCGAAGAA
>JBBMKA010079988.1:0-14533 GCA_037833695.1 Sechiopsis laciniata | reverse complement strand
AAAAAAAAAAAAAAAAAAAAAAAAAAAAAAAAAAAAAAAAAAAAAAAAAAAATATATATATATATATATATATATATTATAAAGCAAGTGGGTTACGAAGTGCACCACAGAACTATGCCACGTGGCTGGAACCCATAGGAAGTAAATTCGAGGTGGCTGATATCACAGCAGGTAAGTTCCACTGCTACAAATATCATTATTATAGTTTTGTTCTTTTCTTTTATGAGAATATATGGGTTAAAATATTATTTTAGTTATTTAACTTTTATTTTTATTTTATTTTTTATCTCTAAATTTTTAAAGGTTTAATTTTGATCTTTTGGCTTTCATGTTTTTTCAATTTTAACTCCTCGATTTTATATGATCAATTTTAATCCTTCGATTATCAATAATGATTAAAACTAGTCCCTCCCTTTAAAACACTCTTAACTCCGTTAGTAAACTGATGACTTGGCAAAAAATAAAAAATAAAAAAAAATTGTGGATTAAAATTTAGTGGGTAAATCTCTAATTTGGAGGAAAAATCTTCCTTTTGCTTATCAGATTTGAAAAAAGGTATAAATAGGTTGAGAGAGAAAGGACATTAGTCTCTCAAATGAATTATAAATAGGTATTTGGGGTGAAAGGAGACTTGAAAAATGAAGGGACGATTTGAAGAAATGGAGATTTGAAAAAAGGTAAAATCTGAAAATCGTCGATTACCTTTCTACTTTGGAAATCTGGTCAGCAAAAGCAAGATTTTCCCTCCAAATTAGGGTCTATTTGTTTTTTTTTTTTTTTTTTTTTTTGTAGAAAAGAGTGAAATAGAGGAGAAAGAAGTCATTAATGGTAGTTAGAAGTGGCTATCTACTCATTTTGAGATTGATGTTAAAAATAGTGAAGAAATCAACTAATTATTTGGAAATTGATATTAATAGTGGTTGATACATTTTTTTTTCCTTTTTATTTTTTGAAAATGTGGTTAGAGTAGTCTATGATTAAAAATTTATGAATTTTAATTATTCATCTCAATTATGGTTAACTAATCTTAAAAAACATTTTTATGTTTTTTAGTTCCATAATAATTTGAATTGAAGAAGTCAAATTTATTACATTTTAGTTCATTGACTCACATATATACTCATAAGATAATAAAAAACTATCATATTGAATTATCAATCAACTTTTACTTTTATATTTTGTTACTAAACATATTAGCGTAACATGAATAAAGCAAGCAATAATAAATTTTAAAAATTTGAACTAAATTTATCATTGAATAGATCGTTGAGAGTAGTAGAAAATATATTTATGTGAAACTTATAAAAATATATTCTTCTAAAAAATAAAGAAATAGGAAATAGTAGGATATGATGACCTTATTAAGCAAACAAAATATATTATATAGTAGTTAACATATTTGTTTCTTAACATAAAAATAAAAAAAGAAAAACTCATAATTTCAAAATATTTATTTATTTTTCTTTCTTTTCCTAACTTTATTAAATTTTGCTTATTGTTTTAATTATTTTTTAAAATATTAACTACTTAACAAAAAAAACAACTAAAATGACATTTTAGTATATTTAATTTCAATTTTGTTTTATTTTGATTCTTTTACTTTTAAATGTCAAATTTTAATATTTACAACGATAATAAAGCTAAAATTTAGTATTTATTGTTAATTATTACTATATTTTATTTACAAATTTATTCTTATTAATTTTTCATAGTTTAAGAAATATTTTTACCTCAAACTTTTTATTACAAAAAATGAGGTTTTTTATGAATTAAAATTATTATTAATTAATAAATTTGAATCCTTGACGGTAGAATTAAATTGGAATACAACCAATAAACCAAGCCAACACACTATTGACTTTTTCGACTGATACTTTTGGAAAGACATTTGAATATTGATGTTTGTTGAGATTAAAAGATATGTTTGATGAGATTTAATGTGAGATTTGATTATAAAAAAAATAGAGATTTGATAGAGGATTTGAAGAGTGGTTGAAGAAGGGTTAAGAGTGGTTGTTTACTACAAAAAATAAACGAGCGGTTGTTGAGGAGTGGTTATTATGTCCAAAAAACAAACATAGCCTTAGAGATTTATTCCTTTAAACCCACCCACTAATTTTTAATCCACAATTTTTTTATTTTTTATTTTTTGTCAAGTCATCAGTTTACTAATGGAGTTAAGAGTGTTTTAAAGTGAGCAACTAATTTTAATTATTGTTGATGGTCGAGAGACTAAAATTAAACATTTGAAAGTTGATAGATTAAAATTAGACAAACATGAGAGTCGAGGGACTAAAATTAAAAATTTGAAAGTCGAGGAACAAAAATGGAACAAAAATGAAAGTCGAGGGATCAAAATGGTATTTTAACCAAATATATATCAAACAAAGTGATTCACAACATATTATGATTTAATGTTTCCTTAATTTGAATAACTTAAAATTGGCTCATTCAATTTTTTAATTATTTTTATGGCTGTTCACATTAATTTGTACATATCTCGATTATTGTTATTAAAAAAAAAAAAATCTTCAACGAACGAAAACCAAAGTAAAATTAATAAAAAGCGAAAACAAAGTTTTTGAAATTTATATATATTTTTTTAAAACTAGCTTGACTTTAAAAATATAAGTAAAAAGTAGATTAAAAAAAAAAAAATCATAAGTGAAAGTAATATTAACACCCATTGCTTAAATGTTAACAAAGGGAATGCAAACTCAATTTGTTAATAATCATTTGGCATAACATAGCATGACACCATGAATTTAAGAAGTATTTTTATCAACACCATTGATGATTAATTACCCTTGTCATATAATAATAAGTCATATTACCAATTGAGGTAAACTCTTGTTTGAGAAACTAACATTATTTATTCGTTTAATTAACACGTCATGTCAATAATAAAAAATGAGTATTTTATGAAACAAAACTTGATTATAGTTTCTTACAACCATAATTAGAAGTTAAAGTTTAACTAAAAAAGAAATTAAGTAAAAGAAGGTTATCATTAATAATAAAATTAAATTGAAAGAAACAAAAATTTTACTAATAAAATTAATTTTTTAGAACCATAATTAGAATATTCAACCACATAACTAAATTTTCTTTAACCTTATCAATATATATAGTAACATGTTGGAATCTTCAGAAAAAAAAAAGGTAACATGTTGGAATATGCATGCCATCATAGTTTTAAAACATATTAATAAGACATATTTATTGTAAGAATTTTATGTTAACAAGAAGGTTTTTTTCTTTGATAAAAATTATACTATTAGCAAATTATGTACAGTACATACCAGAGATTACAAGAGATGGATGAAACTTCTCCAATTTAAGGAGATAATAGAAACTTTCATAGTCTTTGAATATAGATGACTTTTTACACCAAAAAATAATATGTTAACAACTGGTGCTTACGGTGATAGATTCAATCTATAGTGATTATCTATCTAAAATTAATTTTTTATGAATTTTTTTGACATCCAAATATTGTAAAGTCAAATAGTATGTCTCATGACATTAGTTGAAGTGCGCACAAGCTGGTCAGAACAATCACGAATATATATAAAAAAAAAGATATATATATATATATATATATGTTATCAACAAAGTTGAAATCTTCCATGCGTAAAAATACAAAAAGAAAAGTATTGATGTTGAGTTGGATATCTTAATAAATTTCCAAACCCATTTCTTAATTAAGATTGAATATTGATAGTGATATTTCTGACCTAATCTCATTAAAAACATGAATTTGAAGTTTGGTGAACAAACTTCCTAGGCTAATTGTGTCTTTTTTATGGGATCAGATAGTGATGGATTTTCTAGTTTCCCTTACTTTATTAAAGATGTTATATAGTTTTATGTTTTATTTGCTATATTTGTAAATCAAACCTCATAACATTCAATTAGTGATTTAATCTAAAATAATTTAATCGAGTAACGAGTTACAGTTAATTAATATATTTAAACGTAAATCTAGTCATTGTTTTAATAAAATGACCTTCAATTTGAATAATATTCTTTCCTCTTTGTACCAAATTTGAGCCTATATGTTCAATTATGGAAATCAATTCAAGATTTGAGATCATCACCGAAGGAAGGATGCTCAGTTTGTAAATATATTTTATTTACCTTAATTAACAACTTGATAATCAAATATTTGATGGTTTTAAATTATCTATGATTAAGATCGGTAAAAGTTAAGGTCCAACGGATTCTAGACAGTTGAAAAATTAATTTCTTTTTTAATTGACTCAATAATCATGCCATCAAACAAGAAAAAAAAATAGACGAAACCAATGATTAAGTATAGTAAAATTATATGCTTTATTACGTTTTATAAATCAAATGAATATACTAAATATTCTAAACAAAAACCAAAATAACATTTTCACATATTAACTCAAGAGAAAATATTTGATATTGAATTTGACATTTGTATCTTTTTTTTTAGAAATTGTAAATTTACTTTAAAGAAGAGATATAATTAATTAATCAACCTCAAAAAAATAAATCTATTTTGTAAAATAGAAAGTCGAAGAAATTATAGGGAGTTAAAGAAAACTTTGGTTTATTCAAATATGCTGATGTATCTCAATTGAACAAATCGAAATAGGGATTAATTTATTGAAATAGGGATTAATTTTTTAATCTCAAATAAAGTAATGAAAAGTTAAGTGAAAGGAAAGAAATATTTAAATCAATGTGAAGCCATCTTATTTCTTTTAATTTGAAAAGGACTCATATAAATTAATAATTAGGAATATTTATCTTCTATTTGTTATTAGGAATATTTTTTTTGAAACAATTTTATTGGGAACATTTATCTGCATGTATTATGACTCATATAATTACATTGTAATATGAATGATGATATGCTATCGTGACATAAATAATTTTTATATCTTATTAAATTATTAGTTCTGTTTATTAAAAAATAATAAAACTTTAGGAATCGAATTTAACCATTTCTGAATGATTCTGATTGATGTTTAATTTTAGCAATTTTTATTTTATCATAAAAGACAATGACAAGCAGTAAAGAAATATTATTATTTGTGTTATTTTGATTATCTCAATTTTTTTTTTTTTTTTTGTTATTTTGACATATTACATATAATATATTTAAAGCCGGTTGACTTATTAAAAAAAGAAGGATAGTAGAAACATGAAAAACGAAATAACGAGGAAACCGAAAAAGAAAAGAAAAAACTTTTCCATAAATTTTATATCTGTTTAAGAAAAAAATTTACAAATTTTATGCTAGTTGAAACTCATTTTAATTACTGTAAACTAAAATTCATTTTAATTTTACAGTAAGAAAACTTTTTTTTTTTTTTTTTTGAATTTTGATAAAATTATAATGTTTATTTGAAAATACATCATTAATTTTGGCGATGAATTTAGATAACTAAAGTTTTTTAAATTAATAATTAAATAACTTATTAGTTTTTTCATTTAATAATATGCGGATAGAATATGGACCTATAATCTCAAAAGTTGTTTGTAGAAGATTTCAGTTGAACTATATCCATTTTGGCAATTAAATTTCAAATTCAACTTTACTTTACTGATTTTTTCCAATAACTTTATCTAATTTTTAAATTGAAAAGATTATGTCAAAAAAATATTAAAATAAAAATAAAAAGATTAATCTGGAATTAACGTGTTTTCTGACATCACTATTCGCGTTTGGTTTTCTTTATGCTCCGCCATGTTTTTATTTTTATTTATTTTTAATGATTTTAGTTTAATGTCATGTTGGAGTGTAAAGGAGATTTCAAACGTTTGCATAAATAAATAATATTTGTAGGATATATATATATAATTGTCTCAAATTAAAAACGTGAGAGTCCTAAAAACATTTATAAACGATATGAATTACTCTCTTTATTGTCAATTGATTTTGAAGTGAAATTCATATTACTTAATATGGTATCAGAATTTATAAAACTCTAACGGATATCGGTCCAAATGAGTCTGATTCAAGATTGGTGAACCCTGTTATTGAGGGGACATGAGAGATATGAGTTAATCTTCTTGTTGTGATTTAATTTCTAACGAATTTCCTTAACATCCAAATGTTGCAGAATCACAACTTTTCTGATAACAAAATGGGTGGGGGTTGATTTTAAGGAATTTTGCAACATTGGAGCTGATGGGCCAAAACATAGAGATATGTTGGTGGGTTTTGTAGTTGGGCCAATTCCTAGGGCAGTTAAGACAACTAATCTTGTGGACATTTGGGAGTTGACAAATTATTGAAGCAGCTTCTTATCTTTTAGTGGCCCTAATTAAAGGGTTAACCTATGAGAGCACACTCAATTTTATTAAACATTTACAAGTTGTTCCAAGAGGGTTGATGAGAAAGAATATTGTATGTGAGCACATAGACACTTTTAAAGTAAAGAAAGCAAAGTACAAGGAAGGTCCGTGTCGTTGTTTAGGTGAAGATGAGTGTGATTATTGTCATCTTTTGTTGTACCCTGAAATTTAAAGATGCCAATTACAATAAGTCACTTGGTTTTTGAGTGTCCGAAGGAGGGGTCAACCTCGAACACTTTATTCACGTAAGAAAGTGCGTACACTTTCTGGCTTCGATATGCTTTTATTTTGGTTTAGTAAAGTTGATGGCAAGTGTTTGTTAGCCGTTATTGTTGGGTTTGGTTATGTTATTTTTTATTTTTTGAAGAAAAGCTGATTGATAAAAGTTTCTCTACTATTGGATCGAACGTCTTTTACCTACGAAAGTGTCTTCATTCCTCTACAGTTTTGAAGCTTTCTCTTTTTTCGGTAGTTACATGTACGTCAGTATGTCTTATATATGTTGGTTTAATTCCCAAAATTCATCAAAACTAAACCATTGCCGTGTTGAAATTATTGAATGAGTCTTTTATGTTGAGTTTTTCCATTCTCAAATATACAAAGACCGTTTCGCATGGTTATGTTGATTCTTTTGAAATCTTATTCGTATTTAGTTTGTCTATGTGTTGTCGATTTCAATTCAAACTGTGGATTGGAATTAAATTAGTTATTGAGATCCTTTTTCCTCGTGTTTGAATCTCCTACTATATTTGGAGTGGTTTTGTTAGGATCTCACAATTATTTTATAGTGAAAAAGTGAGAAGTGCTACAAGCATTTATAAGACATATGTGTTACTTCCATCGTTGTCAATTGATTTTGAGGTGGAACCTCATATTCTCTAATATGGTATTAGAGCCCATAAAACTCAAATGGGTATCGATCAAATAAAAATAAAATTGAGATCCAATTCAAAATTGGTGAGCTAAAAAGAGGCATAATCTAAGGACATGTTGGGATCTTACAATTGTTCCACATTAGAAAAGTGCCCCCATATTCTCTATTATGTATAATCCTCACATTTCTAATGTGTGACAATTGTCACAAGGTGAGTATTTCTAACATGCCCCCTGAAGATGGCGGTCATATCGGAAAATGTCATATTGAATTGGATCCTAATTCATGGACCGAAATACCCACTTTTACTTACTTTTTTGCTTGGGTCGTGCTTGGGTCGGATCCGAACTTTTGGGATCAAATACCCGCTTAAACTTATGCCCCTTTGGGTGGGGTCCACACCTGCTTTTTTTGAATTCAAAACATTTTGGGTTGGATCGGAATTTGGGGGACCATTAACCCACATAGAGCTCTGATACTAAATTAGAGAATATGAGGTTTCACCTCAAAACCAATTTGCAATGAGGGGAGTGTAATTCATATCCTTTATAAATGAAATGTGTTGTAAAATCCTCACATTTCTAATGTGGAACAATTGCCACAAGGTGAGTGTCTTCAATAATTTTATTGTTTGGTTGTAAACTAGTTCAACACCAAGATTCAATCTCGAAAAATCGATATTTGTCTCCTCTCTCCCAATATTTATTCAAAAAAAAAAACCACGAAAAAACAGATCCGATTTTTATATTCATATGTGTAACGAAATTTTGTTACAATCGATTTGTATTTTAACTTAATTTATGTGTTTTTCGAATTTGATGTAATATTCAAACACATAATTAAGCGACGTTTTTCTAATAAAATAAGATTTCCTTTTAGTTTGACGGAAATACTCATTTCATTTATAATTGTCCAATTCTTTTCAAATTTTACGTTCTCTTCTTCTTTTATATATATATATATATATATATATATATATATATATATATTAAATGTATTGATATTTTAAAAAAAATGTATTGACATTGTAAAAATAATAAGGAATTTTTTTTAAGGATAGACCAAATTGGAAAAGTATTTACAATAATACTAGGTAAGAAAAAAAAATTTAGCAATCATAATCAAACATACGGTATAATTAATACTCATTATACGGTATTATTAATACATAATACTATATTTATACGCATACTGCACTAATAACATCTAATATTGTATTAATAATATATAATACTGTATTAATATCCTCAATGTATAACAAGTATTAACCATATCATATGTTTGACTATGGATATAAATATTTTCAAAATTTATCTACAATTATTTTGTAAAATTGAACTATCTACCACAAAATAACAACAAATAAATAAACACATAAAGAAAGTAACAACATATATAACCTATAAAAATGATCATCATGACTGAGAAATATAAAATTTGTACGATATTTAAATTAACATAATTATTTGGCAAATATGTTGATACATTAACATTTGTGATTTGATTTTTTTTTTTGATTTTTGATTTTTTAATTATGTTGGGTTGGTTTTGAGTTTAAAAAAATTAGTGGCAAATTTAATGGGATTTATAAATAAAATTTGAAATATTTATACAAAAAAAGTGTAATAGTGCAATTGGGAAAGGACGGGTGAGGAAGTCAAAAGAGGTTTCGTGCTTGAATCGTCGATATGGTTGTTTTTTTTATTTTTCTATTTTAGTATTTTTCAGCCCATTTTCCAAACAAAAATAAAAGAGGAAAATTTGCATTACAATTTGCCTATGTGGCTTGGTCATAGCCCTACAAATATAAATATATTTTAATATGTTTTATTTGTAATTAAATTTATTTGTGACTCTTATGATACCATATACTCAAATTGTATGGCTTGTGGAAGTTTTTCTCAAAACAAAAACCACATTTTGAAAGTTCTTTCTTTGCATTTTATAAATTCTAAAAACTTAAAACTTAATTCGTCATCAAAAAACTCATTTTTTAACAATAAAAAACAAAACAAAAAAAGTTCGTATCAGCATAAACTATTGCAAGTGGTGGACAACAATATTATATTAGATGTGGATCGCTTGAAGTTAGACCAAAAACAAAAAAAAAAAAAACTTTTTGGAGCTTTATTTTGGTTTATCCAGAAAGAACAAAACGCTCGCATTTTCAACAATCAACAAGGAACGAGAGATTCTTTATTAGACGATATTATTTTAATGTTGCATTTTGGTATAAAAAATTCCCATTATTTAAAGACTATCTTTAAATTGGAGAAAACTTTCTTACTCTCCCTCTTTTGTAATTTCCTTGTATGTATCTTACGCAGTCCATTAATAAAGTATCATTTTATAAAATAATAATAAAAATAAAAAAGGAAAATGGTTATAGGAATTTAATAAACACAAAAGATTTAATTTCTTTCACCTAAAATATTATTGAATAAAAAATATCTCCCCTCAATATTGTTGAATAAAAAAAATACTCTACCTATTTTATTATAATTTCTCCAAAAAAACAAAATGAATAAAAGAAAATCCCCATGAATTAAATTCTCCGGATTTTCCCTTATATTTTGACCCACAATCTTTGTTTATTTGTTTGTTTGTTTTTTTTTTTAGAAAAGAGTGGAGTGGAGTGGAAAAGAATGAAATGGTTAATAGTAGTTTGAAGTGATTAACTACTCGTTTGGAAATTGAGATTAATAGTAGTGAAGTAGTCAACTACTTGTTTAAAGATTGTAGTTAATAATGATTGAGTAATAAATTTGATATGAAGTTTAATAAAATTTTATGTGAAATTTAATAAAATTTAATGTAGTTGAAAAGTGGTTGTTTACTGCAAAAACACAAACGAAATTTTTTTAAGGAATGGTTGCCATACGCTAAACAAACAATGAGCTTTTTCAAAAAAAGAAAAGAAAAAGAACAATGGACTTACAGTTTGAACCACAATCTTTTACGCAATTATTTTGTTTTCTTAATGGCAACCTAACCAAAATGACAGAAATAATATAATAATATTTGAAAAAAGATTAAAAAAAGGAATTTGAAAGCATAAATAAAATGGCAAAGATAGCCTCCACGTGTTAGAAGATAAGAAGGTTTAAAATTATTGATGGTCAATCAAAATATGAACATTTTTTTATGAATATTTTCTTTTCAAAGCATGAAATATAATGGTCAAAATAATTTAATACATTATTTAAGATCTATTTTTCTTTAAACCAGAATGCCCATGGTTTCTCTCTCTCCCCGAAAAAAAAAAGTATTCCCATGGTTTGATGGAATATGTCAATATCATTCAAAGAGGGCAGATGCAATTTCATGTCATTTTATGGGTTTCTAATATCTTGGTTAAATTTTAGATTAATAAAAAAACTAAATAGAAAATAAAAGAGAAGTAGGCTAAGAAATGAAAATATTATGGAGATTTAAGTTAACAAAAACTTGATAAAAAAAGTTATTTTTCTAATTCAACAATATTATAATATCATAACTATTAAATTTTACGAGATATGGTTGACGACAAAAAAGTTTACAAAATTTAGCTCATTTTTAAAAAACAAAGAATATTACTTAAAATTTTTTTTTTCTATTTTTAATGTCATTTGAAAAAAACTAAATCTTATTATGTAAACAAAAAATTAGTAATTTTTGTCAAAATTGAGAGAAAATATATCTAATTTTTAAAAACTAAAAAAATAAAAATAAATTAAATGCATAGAACTATCACTTAACACAAAAGACTACTAACAACATAGAAACCTTAAAATTTGGATAATCAACAATCATAAAAGTCAGAAAAATCTTAATTGCATTAATTTTATAGACATTGTGTATAAAAAGTCAACCAAAAAATCCACCAATTGAAATGGGCAGAAGAGAACTTTCCTGGAAAATGTAGAGGAGGAATTGGAGAGGAATTGTTTTGAAGGGCTTTGTGTGAAATCATTTTTTAAAGTGGCCATTGCTTTAATTTAATTGAATCACCTTTTTTTTTTAAAAAAATTCAATTATATTTAGTGGGATTTGAATTATAAATTTGAGATAAGTTGCTATTTATATTTATTTTTCTTTGGTCAAAGCGACGCATAAAATCCACCTTACTTTTTCTTTCTTTTTTTTAAAATTTTTTTTTTCCTTTTTAATAATTAATCTAAGGATTAGTTCATTTTATTTTATATTTCTCATGGATTTATGGTTTCTTTTAAATGGATATATGGTTATTATGTTGATTTTGATATTTTATACCTAAAGGATTTACATGTTATTAATAAAATCTGATTTTTTTTATAAGGCCTCTCATTTAACTGTATGAAATATATACTATGAATATTTAATTTTAGATTGAAATTTATAAAGGTATATGATAGATCCCTCCCCCTCAACATGGTCTCGTCAATGTATAATAAAAATTGGCCAACAAAAACATTAATTGAAAGGCATCAATGTATTTCAAATGACAAGAAGATTATAAATTTGAATCTCTCCACCCAATTATTATAGAACCTAAACAACTTTGTGTAATGTAAACTGAATTTATGTATAATTATCTCTCGTAAATTTAAGAGGTAATTTTATCAACACCATTAATTTACCCTTGCTATATTCAAATTGACATTTGTTTGTTTGAATTCAACCGTTGAAGTGGGAAATTTAAATCCATCATTCAAGGAAATTTTGTTTAACAAATTGACAAAAGAATCATTCCCTTATCAATATATTTAATAAAATATTGGAATACATGCTGAGATCAAAGTTTTGAACATATAGATAAGTTGTAAGAATTTCCTGTTAACAACAAAGTTGAAATCTTCAATGTAAAAAAATATAAAAAGAAAATGATTGATGTTGGGTTGGATCTCTCAATAAATTTCCAAACCTTTTTAAAATAATAATAATAATAATAATTAAGATTGAAAATTGATAGTGATATTTCTTACCTAATCTCATTAAAAATATGAATTTGAAGTTTGGTGAAAAAACTTCCTAGGCTAATTATGTTTTTTTTTTTTTATGGGAGATAGTGATGGATTCTCTAGAGACTTTCTTTTAAAGTAATTTGAATCTTTAAATGTTGATTTTTTTTTCTAATGACTTCTCCTTCTTTATGAAAGATATTATGTATTTTCATGTTTTATTTGGCTATGATTGCAGATCAAACCTCATAACATTCAATCAGTGAATTAATCTAAAATAATTTAATCAAATACAGCCAATAATTTATATTTATTTAAACGTGAACCACTAAACCTAGTCATGGTTTTCATAAAACAAAGTTTAATTTTATAGAATATATTATTTTCCCTTTATACCCTATATGTTGGGTTATGGAAATCAACTCAACATTTGAGAACATCATCCAAATAAGGATGATAAGTTTGTATTGTAAATATATTTTACTAGTAAAACTCTCTATACATAGGGGAGTGTTACTCTATTTTATTTACCTATAAAATCAAATCGACTCTAGATAGATGAAGAACCACAGTAAAATTTTAGCGTTTATTATCTCATAAATCAAATTAATATACTAATTATTCTAAACAAAAACCAAACTAACATTCTCACATATTAACGAAGAGAAAGTACGTATTCAGGGAGGGGGACCACCGTTGACTTGGATTGTCACCAAATAAAAATACTAACACGCCACTTAGTTAAATTATGATAAATCGTTAATCAACCCAAAAACTTAATTTGATAGATTGAAAAAAATTTAATTATATCAACCAACACCACTCACCTCTTTACCAAATAAAATTATTTTGTAACATAGAAAGCCCAAGAAATTATTGGGAAGATAAAGAAAACTTTGGTTTATTCAAATATGTTGATGTCTCTTGATTGAACAAATCCGAAAGGAATTAATTTTATAATTCCAAATAAAGTAATGAAAAGATAAGTAAAAGGATATTTTAAGATTAGGAATATTTATTTGCATGTATTATGAATCATATGATTATATTATAATATGAATGATGATAAGCTATCGTGACATAATATATATATATATATATATATATTTTGTAGTGCGACATAAAATAATTTTTATATCTTATGATTATTACTTCTGTTTATTAAAAAATAATAAAACTCTTAGAATCGAATTTAACTATTTCTGATTGATGTTTAGTTTTAGCCATTTATTATTATTATTATTATTATTATTATTTTTTGAAAACATTTTTTTATTTTATTATAAAAGAGAATGAGAAGCCGTAAAAAAATATTATTATTTGTATTTGGTATTGTTATTTTTATTATCTTAAAAAATATATTGTTATTTTGAAGTATAGTATATTGTATAATATATTGAAAGGCAGATTGGCTTGTTAAACAAAAAGATAGGTTGGCGTTAGAAACAGAAAAAAAAAAAAATAATAATAATAATAATAATAAGGAAACTGAAAAAAAAAAAAAAAAAAAAAGAAAACTTTTCCATAAAAGGGATTAAACTTTTAATTATAAAGTTGTAATTTGTAAACTTGTAATACAAGTTTTATATCAGTCCAAGAAAAAAAAAAGTACAAATTTGATGCTAGTTGAAACTCATTTTATTTATTACCGAATGGGTTGGCATAATGATTTTATTGTTTGGTTGTAAATAAGTTCAATACTAGTGTCACAGTTTGGTCCCGGTATTTGTCTCCATTTCCCCTATATATACTTAAAAAAACTCATTTTATTTATTTATTCATTTAATTAATTAATTAATTTATTTTTTGAGAAGGGAACTCATTTTAATTACCGTAAACAAAAGCTCATTGAAGTGAATCCTTCGCACATAAATTGTTGAAATCTCAGAAAAAAAAAGAAAAGAAATTGCTCAATTAAATTAATTTTGACGAAGATTTTAGATAATTAAAAGAATTTTTAATTAATAACTAAAGAATTAATTAAGTCTCAATTTTGCGAAGATCATTTTTTTTTTTTTTGAAATCCGAGGGTCGATAGATTTGAACATTTTTTTTTGCTTGAAAATACATGTCATTAATTACTGAACTAAATTGTGAACAAAAGTAATAGTTCAATGACATATAAGATGGGGATCGAAACTTTAATCTCGAAATTATTAATATAAGATGCCTATTGAATTATGCTTTTTGGCAATTAAGTTTCAAATTCAATTTTGTCTTACTATTTCTTTTCAATAACTTTATCTTTTTTTAAAGGGGAATTGTACTTAATATTCACTTTCCAATAAATATTTACCAATGTATTCATCCTTCATAACATTTTGTAAATCTATTTTGTTATTTAAAAATCCTGCAAAATTAAGTTTTATTAATCCCATTTTGCCCTTGAAGACATTTAATTCAATTA
>JBBMKA010079957.1:0-14537 GCA_037833695.1 Sechiopsis laciniata | reverse complement strand
AGCACTACTTGGATCTCATGATGCATGGGAAGTGGTCGAAGAAGGTTTCGTAGAACCAGAGAATACCGCGGGTTATAAAGTGGCTCAAACCAAAGCGTTGAAAGAGACGCGATCGAATGATAAAATAGCATTGTATATGCTATTCCGAGTAGTGGATGAATTGGGCTTTGAGAAGATTACGAGTGCAATTACTTCAAAAGAAGCGTGGGACACTTTAGAGAAAGTGTTCAAAGGAGCCGACCGAGTGAAGCAAGTGCATCTTCAGACTCTTTGCAGCGAGTTGGAGAGCATAAAGATGAAGGAGTCAGAAAGCGTATCTGACTACATCACGCGTGTGCAGACGGTAGTGAATCAACTCAATCTCAATGGCGAAAAGCTAACGGATGCGCGAGTTGTTGAAAAGAGTTTGAGATCATTGACGGATAATTTTGAGAATGTGGTGTGCGCAATAGAGGAGTCAAAGGACCTTGCAACGCTTACTGTTGACGAGCTTGCTGGTTCTCTTGAGGCACACGAGCAATCCAAGAACAAGAAGAAAGAGGAAACGCTAGAGCAAGCGTTTCAAACCAAGGGTTCGATCGAAGATGATAATGTACTCTATTCTAAACAATTTTAGAGTAGAGGTCGCCGACGTGGAGGTCATGGATATGGTCGCAGTAGTCAAAACAACAGTTATGATGCGGAGAAGGAACATACGAGTCAAGCGAATTGGTGCGGAAGAGGACGCAGTCCAAGAAGGGGCGGTAGATCGAATTAGTTGAATGCTACAAGTGTCACAAGTATGGTCACTATGAGTGATTGTTATTCCAACAAATGCTACAATTACAGTAAAGAAAGGCATTTTACAAGAGATTGCCGTGCGGATAAAAGGGCTGAAGAAACAAACAACTTACAAAACAATGCGAATGATGGTGTACTTTTGATAGCGTATAAAGAAGAAAGCGACAACGATGAAACTGTGTGGTATCTCGACTCAGGGGCAAGCAATCATATGTGCGGACACGAGCACCTGTTCAAAGAGATGCGAAAAATTGAAGATGGTCTTGTTTCTTTTGGCGATGCGTCAAAAGTAAAGGTAAAAGGCAAAGGTACAATTTTTTTTTGTGCAGAAGAATGGCGTGACAGGGTCAATCCAACATGTTTATTATGTACCAGATCTCAAAACAAATATTTTGAGTTGGGACAACTCATAGAGAAGGGTTATTTTATATTTTTTAAAAACCAGTTGTTGCATTTAAGGGACAAGAAAGAGCGTTTAATTGTTCGAGTAGAGATGAGAAGAAATCGCATGTATAAATTGAATTTGAGAAGCGTACGAGAAAAGTGTTTGCGAGTAAATGAAGAAAGCGAATGGAACAAGAACAATTTTATAGAAGTCAACGTCGAAGTTGGAGAATTACCAGTCGTTGCATCAACGAGTATGCCAAGAGAGTTTGAAACAATTGAAGAATAAGAAGAAGAACCGCAACAACCTAGAATGTGGAGTTTGCAAGAATTGTCGATGCGACAAATGAGGTACATCTTGTTTGTCTTTTAGTAGATGTGGAAGATATTAACTTTAAGGAAGTAGTGCGAGACAAGAAGTGAAAAACCGCAATGGATGAAGAAATTAATACGACAGAGCGCAATGATACGTGGAAGCTGAAAGAATTACCGAATGCAAGTCAGCCGATTGGTGTGAAGTGGGAATTCAATAAGAAGATGAATTCACAAGGGAAGATAGAGAGGGACAAAGCGTGGCCTGTTGCAAAGGGATAAATGCAGAAGTCAGGAATTGATTATGATGAAGTTTTTGCTCCCGTTGAGAGAACGGATCTCGCATTAAGTGTTGGCACTGTTAATCGGTTCATGGAGGAGCCGGTTTATTCTTATGGAAGGCGTTGAATCGAGCAAGGATCAAGTTGCAGATAATTTTGAAGTCGTTGCAGAAAGTATTGTTTGAGAAATTTAGGAAGATGATTAGCATAACCGATGACAGGAGCATTTAAGTTTATGAAGGAGTTTTGTTGGAATAAACTTAAATGTATTTTTGGAATATGGAATAATTAATTTAGAAATTAGTGGATACACAATTAAGGAATTAATGGACTGTCAATTTAGGAGAGTAATTAAGGAATTTGTAGATTTTATTGTTTTAGGAATTAGTGGGAAATACTTATGGAAAGAACTTAGAGACCAAGTTTGTAATAGGCTATAAATAGAGAGTTCTTTAATTGTGAATTGTAAAGACAATCGTAGAGAAAAAGAGAGTGGAGAGAGGAAAAGTTGTGTAGAGAGTTATAGAGAAAGTTTAATTGAGAAATAAAAGAAAGTACTTCAGAGAAATTGTTGTGTGTTGTCTCTCTAATCCTGAAGCGAAAAGTTTGCGTGATTGTTAATTGTATTTATTATTTTTGTTTTTCGAATCTAAATCTTACGTTTTGAAGGCCACGCAAGTTGTCAAAAACCAAAATCAAACTTCTTGTTATTCTTCCTAGGCTACAAATTATATTTTCTCTTTCCAGACTTTTAAAACTTTGACCCAATCAAATTCAACATCAACCTTTTTACTTTCCACATCATTTGAATCTGATCGCCATTTGCTTTGCAAGAAAACCCACAAGTTTTCTCCTTTCTGTCAGATTTTATTTTGGTTGGTATCAACCCACAAATATTCTCCAACCAAACTCCATTACCTAATTCCCTCCAAAACTTAGCTTTAATTTCTAATTACATGAAGTGGGAGGGGCCTGAAAGAGGCTACCCTTTTAATAAAATTTAAGTGATCAAATCCTAGCTGCACCCAGCAATTTAGGGTTGGCATATATTATTTAGATTTTTTATTCTATTCCACAATTATTGGATGTGTTTCCTAAGGTTTTGAACTGTGATTGATCAAAATGTTTGTTGTGAAGAAAACATGTGTAAGATAGATTTTGGTAGTAGTGTCATGGGAGATTCTTAACATTCTTCTTTAAAATGGTTAACTCTCTTTAAATTTACATCAGATCCTCTTTTTCTTGTTTGTCTGATGTTTTCTTAAGTTGTATAGACTTTTAATTTATTCTAAGTTCGATAAATATGTGGTTCCATCTTAAATTTAATTGACAGTGAATGAAGTAGAGATGTTCAAAGCATTAGATAATTCAGAAAACATGAGAAATCTAACACTTAGTCATAGATTGAGTTAAAGTTACAAACTTATTTAAATTAGAATAGATTCAAATAAATGTTTTTTGAGATTGAGTTGGATAGATAAGTTTTTCTTCTTTTTTTTTGACAGAAGTTAGATAGATAAGATAACTTAAAACTAATTTTTGTTGACTCAAACTAACCTAACTTACTATTGTTTTTTTTTTTTTTTTTTTTTTTTTTTAAATTTTTTTTTTTTAAATTTTGTTTACATACAATATAATTATTCATATTTATAATTATTATTTTATAGATTATTATCGGAAAATTGATTAAAATAAAATTTTATATTTATTATTTCTTATAGATGTCTGTCTTACCCATTAACATTTTCATTTTTTTTTAAACAAAATTTTAATGAAATGACCGGAATAATCCAAATTCAAATGTTTCATAGTTGATTTAAGTTTATTATTTAATAAGAATGGTTTACATTAAAATTTAAATAATTCAGTTAGGTCTCAACAAAAGGTCTAAACCTTACCCAATCAAATTTCTTAACATTCTTAGAGAGGAGTAGCTCAAACTTATCAAAGATTGTTCAACAATTATGATCCAAACATTTAAAGAAATTTGTATTTGATAAGGGTTATTATTGGATTTTTGGCAAAGAATTATAAAAAGATTATCTCACATCAGAAAGGTGCAAGGAAGTGGTGTGCCAAAAACACTTTAAAATGAGTATGTGTCTTTGGTTTCAGAATATGCTAGTTAAATTTCTTTTATATTCTCTTATGGAGGGTTGAGACAAAAAATTTGAATAGTACAAGCTTTGAAGAGGGTATTTATAAAGTTGGGGTCGACAGAGAGAATTCTGTGTGATTGTAGAAATTTATATAGTGGAAGTTCTTTTTGCCCACGGTTTTTTTCTCCGATTTGGCAGTTATTCACTATAATTCGTGTTTTCTTTTGTTGTTTTTCCTTTTAATTTTTCTATTTATTCATGCGATAATTAGGGAAGGTTTTTCCAATAGTAATATTAGAGCTTTAGGTTCGTAGGTTTTGAATTTTTAAGCATGCTCTAATGTTGCAACTTTGTTTGAGCTTGCAGACCTAAAAAGAATTCTTGAAATGAACTACAACAAAGGTATTATGAATTGTGTTATTCACTATTTGCTGTGTTTCTAGGAGTAAAACACACATTTCAATATTTACGAGTTTAGTGAAGATTGACGTGGATAAATTTGATAAAAGGATGATCTTTCATATTACATAAACATGAGAATTGGGAACTTGACTTGAGACATTTTTGACTGAGTGAGCTAATCCCTTATGCATAGTCCTTGCAGAAACCTGAATAGAAAAGGTTAGGATAGACACGTGGGCTGTCTTGTAACACTTAGACACGGAGGCTGCCTTATAACAGTAATGAGTGACCTATTGCATACTAGGTTATACAACATAGGAGCCTTAAACCAACTATAATGTATTAAATTGTTCTGTACGAGTTAGGTATAAGTAGACGTTTTTTAGATATAAAGACAACACTACAAATATGGCTTTATCCTTCTTAACTTAAAAAACAATTTGAAATCACTTGATTCAAAGCCAATACCTCTTAATTATAAGTGTTTATTTATGTCAATTGAACTTATATTTTTCGTTAACACCATTCTATTATGGTTGTGTAGTACCAAGAAAACTCAATGTAACATACTAAAAGAAACAGCTAAAACATGACAACTTGAAACTCAGGTCCTTGTCTTTGGTCCAGCTTCCACCTCACATACTCTATAATCACAACAAAATCTTATCACCTCAACCCTATAAAAATCTGTGAGGGATAACATCATAGCATAGTGTGAGAATAAATATGCAAAGTAAGTAACGTTTCAATACGTTAAAATTACCATTGACATACATAAACTAAAAGACCACAGCTAGCAACTCTTAAATTCCAACTTATGTGAAGGGAACACGCAAGATTCTAAAACCCAACATGGATCAACCATGCATGTAAGAACTTAACTCTCTAATTGTCATAAGATTGGATTATTACCACTAGGGGTATACATGGGTCGGGTTGAGGAAAATTTTTAGACTAGCCTAAAAATCCGAGTTGGTTCACTTTTTCACTCCAACCTTCCAACTCTTATATTTTCGAATTGAGTTGGGTTGGGTCAACGAATGCATCAATACATTGTAAATACAAATATTTTTTCATCAAATTAGTCATACACTAGGCATAAAAAAAAAAATATATTCCAACCATTATCATATCAATGTAATAAAATGGATATAGCCAATAAATATGCAAAATATTCAATAAAAAAATCACTCACTATTAATCCTACATTCATGGTTCATATATAAAATCTCACATATAAAACACAAGAACAAGTATATTTGACTTCCATAAAGTAAATAGATATATAAAATAGCAAAAATAGATTACGTAATTTGATAAATTAATAAAGCAAATAGATAATTAAAACAAATAAATATATATAACATAATTTGACTATATATTTTTATCATAATATATACATTCTAAAGTCTTCAAAATATTTTAAAGAATAATGGAAAATAAAAAGTCTAAAATTAATAATAAAAAAAAGGGAATTTACCCTTAGCAGCACATTCTACCTTTTGTATTATATTTATAGCACAATTTCTAAAATAATTTATCTATAGCACATAATTTTCTATAAGGGATAGAATTCAACCAGTGATAGAACTCAATTTTCTATCAGTGATAAAACTCAACCAGTGATAGAGTTCAATTTATAGATTTCCTGCTACAAATGAATTAGTTTTGATTTTGTGTTATAGATGGAAATATTTTGCCATTTTTTATTATATATGCAAGATCTAAATACATGCATATATAATTATGCTATAGGTTAAAAAAAATATTTTTTTTTAAACTTAATAATCAATTTCGTTTAGTCGGGATAGATCAAATCAATTTTAGATCAATCATTGACCCAACCTAATTCATGAAAATTTCATTAATTTGAACCCAGACCAAAATATTTTTAACCCAGCCCAACTCGTCAAATTGAGTTGCATTAGTTCTGGTTATTCGGGTTATCGGGTTGTTTGAACGCCCCTATTTACCACGTGCTTATCTTAAAACAATATTAAAACATGAATAGGTTTATCTCAAAACAAATATTGTAAGACCAGCCCATGTTCATTTATTCCAAATAATAAAAAACAAAACATAAATCTGGTTCTATCAAATTCAATTCTTGGCGAGGATAGTTAAAAACAAATAAAAAACATCAAATAAATAAACCTTGGGCATCCATTCCAAAACCATGAAAACGAAAGAGTGAGAAATCCCACATGAATAAAGTTCTAAGCATGCAAAATAAGACTTAGTCGAAGTATAAAGCCTAGACTTTCAGACAGATGCAGTCAAGCTACACCCATAATCCCATTAGCGCCGTCCATCAAGCTAACTGTCTCAGTATAGTTATGCTTACCTAATGGAAACAACTATTAAATAAATTTAAATGAATTTTTTTTTTTTTTTTTTTAAATGTAATTGGTAGATATTTTATTTAAGGAATTAATGTGATTTTAATTAGAGAGCAAATTAAGGAATAAGTGGATTCTTAATTTAGGAATTAGAGAGGAGCATTTTTTATAAGAACTTAGCGACCAAGTTTGTAATAGGTTATAAATAGAGTGCTCCTTCATTGTGAATTGTAGAGAGAAAAATGTGAGAGTAAAAGTAGAGAGTTTTAGAGAGAAATAAAGTAAAGTATTTTGAGAATTTGTGTTTTATTATTATTTTTTTTCGAATTTAGTTTTTACAAATTGGTATTAGAGTCGATGGCGAATGTGACGAGTCAAATGTCGTTGCCACGATTCACGAAGGCGAATTACGAGAATTGGAGCATTTAGATGAAAACGCTTCTTGGATCTCATGATACATGGGAAGTGGTCGAAAAAGGTTTTGTAGAACCAGAGGATACTGCAAATTATACGGCGATTCAAACCAAAGAGTTGAAATAGACGCGTTCAAAAGATAAAACAGCAGTATACATGCTATTCAATGCAGTTGACGAATCTGGCTTCAAAAAGATTGCAAGTGCAACTACTTCAAAAAAAAACGTGGGACACTTTAGAGAAAGTGTTCAAAGGAGCTGACTGAGTGAAGCAAGTGCATCTCTAGACTCTTCGCGGCGAGTTAGAGAGCATAAGGATGAAGGACTTAGAAAGCGTGTCTAACTACATCACGCGTGTGTAGACGGTGGTAAATCAACTCAATCACAATGGAGAAAAGCTAACAGATGCGCGAGTTGTTGAAAAGATTTTGAGATCGTTGACGGATAGTTTTAAGAATGTGGTGTGCACAATAGAGGAGTCAAAGGACCTTGCGACGCTCACTGTTGACAAGCTTGCTAGTTCTCTTAAGGCATACGAGCAATACAAGAACATAAAGAAAGAGCAAACGCTTCAAACCAAAGCATCAATCGAAGATGAAGAGGTACTCTATTCTAAACAATTTTATAGTAGAGGTCGTGGCCGTGGAGATCGTGGATATGGTTGCAATAGTCAAAGCGACAGTTACGATGCAGAGAAGGGACATACGAGTCAAGCGAATTGGCGTGGAAGAGGACGCGGTCCAGGAAGAGGCGGTAGATCGAATCAGTCAAGATTGAATGTTACAAGTGTAACATGTATGGTCACTATGCGAGTGATTGTTATTTAGACAAATGCTACAATTGCAGTAAAGAAGGGAATTTTGCGAGAGATTATCATGCAGATAAAAAGGTTGAAGAAATAAGCAACTTAGTAGTAGAAAATAATGCGAATGAAGGTGTTCTTTTGATGGCGCATAAAGAAGGAAGCAACAATAATGATACTGTGTCGTATCTCGACTCAGGAGAAAGCAACCATATGTCTTCAAAGAGATGCGAAAAATTGAAGATGTTCATTTTTCTTTTGGGGATGAGTCAAAAGTAAAGGTAAAAGGCAAAGGTACGATTTCTTTTATGTAGAAGGATGACTTGACAGAGTCAATCCAGGATGTTTATTATATACCAGATCTCAAAAAAAATATTTTGAGTTTGGGGCAACTCACAGAGAAGGGTTATTTTGTATTTTTGAAAGGTCGGTTGCTGCATTTGAAGGATAAGAAAGAGCGTTTAATCGCCCGAGTGGAGATGGAAAGAAATTGCATGTATAGATTAAATTTGAAAAGTGTACGAGAAAGATGTTTGCAAGTCGATGTCGAAGATAAAGCAACGTTGTGGCATCTTCGTTTTGGTCATCTACATCATAATGGACTAAAAGAGTTAGCGAAGAAGAATATGGTCTACGGGCTACCAGAGATGGACTATGATGGAAAGTTTTGTGAAGAATTTGTGCTCAGCAAGCATGCTAGAACCTCATTTCAGTAGAAAGCAGAATATCGAATGAAACAACGACTCTAGATGATTCATACGGATATATGCGGACCAATTACCCCCGCATCGTTTAGCAGTAAAAGGTACTTCATTATTTTTATTAATGATTTCTCACGGAAAACTTGGGCTTATTTTTTGAAAGAAAAATTAAAGGCATTCGAGGCATTTAGAAGATTCAAAGTGAGGGTGGAAAAGGAAACTAGTAGACGGATCGAAGCTGTGCAATCTAACAGAGGTGGAGAATATACTTTGACTACGTTTAGGAAGTATTGCGAGGAGCAAGGCATAAGACGATTTTTAACCGCACCATACACTCCTCAATAGAATGGTGTGGTCAAGAGAAAAAATAGAACCATTCTTGATATGGTTCGAGCAATGTTGAAGAGTAAAAGTATGCCAAAGGAATTTTGGGCAGAAGTAGTGCAGTACGCAGTTTATGTGCAAAATCGGTGTCCACATGCGAAGCTAAATGATAAAACACCGTAAGAGGCATGGAGCAAATGAAAGCCGACAGTTTTACATCTTAGAGTATTTGGTAGTGTGGCTTATGCACACGTACCAGATCAGCAAAAAACGAAGCTCTTAGATAAGAGCAGGAAATATGTGTTTCTTGGCTATGATGAAAGAACAAAAGGGTACAAGCTACTTGACCTAATAAGCAAGAAGGTGATGGCGAGTCGCAATGTACGAGTAAATGAAGAAAGTGAATGAGACTAGAACAATTCGATGGAAGTTAGCATTGAAGTTGGAGAATTACCATCTGTTGCATCAACGGGTATGCCAAGAGAGTCTGAAACAACTGAAGAAGAAGAAGAAAAAGAACTGCAACAACCCAGAATGTGGAGTTTACAAGAATTGTACGATGCGAAAAATGAGGTGCATCTTGTTTGTCTTTTAGCAGATGCGGAAAGTATTAGATTTGAGGAAGCAGTGCCAGATGAGAAGTGGCAAACCAAAATGGATGAGGAGATCAATACGATTGAGCGCAATGATACATGGAAGCTGACAGAATTGTCGAATGCAAGTAAGACGATTGGTGTGAAGTGGGTATTCAAGAAGAAAATGAATGCGCAAGGGAAGATAGAGCGATACAAGGCGAGACTTATTGCAAAGGGATATAAGCAGAAAGCAAGAATCGACTATGATGAAGTTTTTACTCCAGTTGCGAGAATGGAGACAATCCGATTGTTAATTTCACTAGCGGTACAATTTAGATGGCCGATTTGTCAGATGGATGTCAAGACAACATTCTTGAACGTTGTGCTTGAAGAAGAAGTGTATATTGAGCAATCACCCGGATACGTGAAAATTAGAGAAGAGAAGAAGGTGCTAAAATTAAAGAAAGCTGTTTACGGATTGAAGCAAGCACTACAAGCATGGAATACTCGCATTGATATGTATTTCAAGGAGAACGAATACAAGAAATGCTATTACGAGCATGCACTTTACACAAAATTAATTGGAGGTAATGTGCTATTTGTTGCCCTTTATGTTGATCATTTGATTTTTATGGGTAATAGTAATGCGATGATAGAAGAGTTTAAGAGCACGACGATGTAAGATTTTGAGATGATAGATTTGGGCTTGCTGAAGTATTTCCTTGGTTTAGAGGTTAAACAAGAAGAGACAGGAATCTTTGTATCGCAAGAGTAGTATGCGAAAGAGATCTTGAAAAAGTTCAAGATGGAAAATTGCAATCTGGTTGCAATACTAATGGAACCAGGTACGAAAATTTTGAAGTTTGATAGAGGAGAACTTGTAGATGCAAGCAAATATCGAAGTTTGGCGGGAAGCCTTCACTATCTCACATGCACAAGGCCAAATCTCACATTAAGTGTTGGCATGGTTAGTCGGTTCATGGAGGAGCCGGCTTATTCACATTGGAAGGTGTTGAAGCAAATTTTACGATACATCTAAGGAACAGTGTCACTTAGGATGTTTTATTCAAAAGCAGAAGAGTACAAGTTGAGTGGTTACTCCGACAGCGATTGGTGTGGAGACATAGACGATCAGAAAAACACTTCGGGATACGCATTCTTTATGGGCAACACAACATTTACGTGGCAGTCAAAGAAACATTTGATCGTGACGCTTTCAACATGCGAAGCTGAATATGTTGCAGCTTCTTTGAGCATTTGTCATGCAATATGGGTGAGAAATTTGTTAAGCAATATGAAGTTAAAGCAACTTGGTGCGACTGTGATTCAGGTTGACAACAGATCAGCAATTGAATTAGCAAAGAATCCATTGAATCATGAAAGAAGCAAACATATTGATGTTCATTTTCATTTTATACAAGATCATGTGAAGGAATGAAGCGTGGAATTGAAGCATGTAGCGAGTCAAGAACAAGTTGCGGATATTTTCACAAAACCGTTGCTGAAGGTTTTGTTCGACAGATTCAAGAAAATGATTGGCATGGCGGATGGCAGAAGCATTTAAGTTTATGGGGGAGTTTTGTTAAAAAGCTTAAATGGAAATTTAATATTTTTGTTTTAAATGTAATTGGTAGATATTTTATTTAAGAAATTAATGTGATTCTAATTAGAGAGCAAATTAAGGAATTAGTGGATCCTTAATTTAGGAAGAAGTGGGGAGCATTTTTTGTTAGAACTTGGAGACCAAGTTTGTAAAGACTATAAATAGAGTGTTCCTTCATTGTGAATTGTAGAGAGAAAAATGTGAGAGCAAAAGTAGAAAGTTGTTGAGAGAAATAAACAGTATTTTTAGAATTTGTGTTTTATTGTTTTGTTTTTCGAATTTATTTTTTACTACAACCACAGAATAAAAATGAGTATAAAGTATATTCAAGAAGAACCCCCCAACCAGGTTACACTATACACAATCATAAAAACAAAAATACCTAGCACGTACATGAATATAGCTCAAACAAGATACAATAACTAATTGGGTCATGACGTTTGTTACATGACATGGGAACATAGAGTGCTCTTAGCCACTAATGAATCCCTTGTGAGGCCCTTTAGGGTCTTATCTAACTCATTAGGGAGGTCCTTTGTTAAACAGTTTTAACTAACAACTAAAGGAAATATGTACTGATGCACTAGTCCAGATATACCACCAACCTAACCCCCAATGCGTGTACGCATACTACGCATGCTACTACAAACTAGTTAGGTGTAGGTCTACGTAGTCTACCTTGGCTCAAGTGTTATGCCTAATTAAGGAAAGGTGCACATTGAACACATTGGTGGACGCCCTCGCCAGCATTGTGACAGCTTGTTCACACCCATCGCCTAAAGCTAAAGACTCCCTCATAGCTGGCTTACACTATGATCAGAGTCCCACTTTCTATATGCCACAAACTAGGCCTCACTAGGAGTGACATGCTACTTTGCATCCCTAGCTTTTAGGGGTAACGTGATCCATCATATCCCCAATCAATGAGAACATCGTAAATATCGCATCCTCTACAGCCTCTAGATGATGACACCTAACAAGATCTAACTAAGAATACTACATGCACATTTTTAACAGATAAATACGACATACCCAACAATAATACAATCATCCTAGCAATATACTACTTAAGAACAAAGATTTGGACTGACTAACATGCTAACATTCAAAGAACATATTAGTGTCATCCTATAACCATACATCTATACAGAACATGAGATATACATGACTCCTTGAACTATACATGTCAAGACCTTATAATCTAAGCATGCATCATAGAATAACAACACATATATATAACAAGCACACAAATATTCACAACACGTATAGGGTCCACACAACCTAAGATAAGGTCTTTACCTAAACATATAATAAAGAGCCCTTGCACGAGCTCAAATAGCTAAAAGAATATTGACAGCTCTTAAATAGAGCATAAATTAGGCTAGTTTATTAAGCATTTTTCTAAGGTTCAAGGGAAATAATCGGGCTATAAAAGACTCAATGAGGGTACACTTGATTATATCCACGCTGACTGTTGGGGTCCTTATCGAGTTGAATCAATTAGAGGTAGCAGGTATTTTTTGTCTATTATTGATGATTTTTCAAGAATGACTTGAATTTTCATGATGAAGTAGAAAAGTAAAGCCTTCAAGAATTTCAGACAGTGGAAGGTTCTGGTTGAAAATCAAATAGAGAAGAAGGTCAAGAGACTTTGAACTGATAATGGCCTTGAGTTTTGTAGTTCTGAATTCAATGAATTCTGCAAAAATGAAGGGATTGTTCGACATCATACTATCAGGGACACACCTCAACAAAATGAGGTAACAGAGCATATGAATCGAACTTTACTGAAGAGAGCAAGATGCAGGCTCTTTAATGTTGGGTTAGCTAGAAGATTTTGGGTAGAAGTAGTGAATACAACGTGCTATCTGATCAACTGTGGGCCTCATACAAGTATTAACTGTAAAACACCATACGAGGTATGGTATGATAAGCCTGCAGATTACTCTTTGTTAAAAGTTTTTGGCTGTAATGTTTACTATCATGTCAGTGAGGGAAAGTTAGAGCCTAGAACCAAGAAGGGTGTTTTTGTAGGTTATGGTAATGGAGTTAAGGGATACCGAATATGTTCTCCTTCTGAGAACAGAGTTATCCTCAACCGAAATGTTACATTTGATGAAAACTCTATATGTAACTTCATCGTGCAGTCCACAGTTGCAGGAAAAATTAGTGGGATAAACAGGTGGAGCTGGACTTCAGTTCTGATAGAAATGAATTACAGCACCAAGGTAGAGAATTAGATCAACATGCTACAGATGAGTCAGATATGCCTACTGATCAGTCAGGTTTGCATGATCAGCCAGATACTTCTACAGAAACTGATACCACTGGTCAATCTTCTAGTATCGAAATTAGAAATCTGAGTATAGCTCTTGATAGAGCTAGAAGAACTGGAGTTCGAGCTCTAGTTAGATATGGTTTTGAGGATATGGTTGCTTATGCACTGCAGGTTGCGGAAGAGGTGGACACTTATGAATCGTCAACCTATAAAGAATCCGTTTCATGTAGTGAGTCAGAAAAGTGGCTTGCTCCAATGGGTGATGAAATGGAGTCTCTGGATAAGAATCAGACCTGGGAGTTAGTCAAACGACTAAAGGAAAGGAAGATTGTGACTTGCAAGTGGGTCTTCAAGAAAAATGAAGGAATATTGCCTACAGAGGGATTAAAGTATAAGGCTCGTGTAGTTGCAAAAGGGTTCACTCAGAGGGAGGGTGTTTACTATAATGAGATATTCTCACCAGTAGTCAGGCACACTTCTATCAGGGTGTTACTAGCTATGGTAGCAAATCAGAATTTAGAATTTGAGCAACTAGATGTGAAGACAGCTTTTCTGCATGAAGAGATTTATATGACATAACCAGAGGGATTTCAGTCTTCGGGAAAAGAAGACTATGTTTGCATGCTGAAAAAGTCCTTGTATGGACTGAAGTAATCTCCAAAGCAGTGGTACAAGAAGTTTGACAACTTTATAATTAAGCTCAGCTACAACAGAAGTCTGTATGATTGTTATGTGTATCACGATAAGTGCAAAGATGGTTGGATCATCTATCTGGTTCTGTATGTAGATGACATGCTCATAGCTGCAAAGTTGAAATCTGATATTCAGAGGTTAAAAGATCTACTGAGTGTTGAGTTTGAAATGAAAGATATAGGTGATACTCAGAAAATCTTGGGTATGGAGATTTATAGGGAAAGAGAAAAGAAGAAGCTCTTATTGTTACAAAAAGGTTATATTCAAAAGATTTTGTCAAGGTTTGGCATGTCATCAGCGAAGCCTATAGATACCCCAAGTGCTGCTAATTTTCGATTATCCTTAGAATTCACACCACAATCTGAAGCTGAGAAGGAATACATGTCCCACATTCCTTATGCTAGTGCAGTCGGTAGCTTAATGTATGCTATGGTTTTGTAAGGACCCGACCCAAAAATGGTCTTAAACCAGGTTCTTACTCAGCATGCATGGAAGTAAAAACCATTTAAGACAAAAAGCATACAAATCAAGTACATGCATAATTCAAAACA
>JBBMKA010079946.1:0-14537 GCA_037833695.1 Sechiopsis laciniata | reverse complement strand
AAAAAGTAATGATTAAAAATGAGTAGTTAAAAATGAGTTATTTTGATTGATTTGAAAGGAATGATTAAAAATGAGTGCTTAAAAATGATTGAATAGTTATAAATAAATGATTAAAAATGAATAGATAGAAATGAGAGTTATTTTGAAAAGTAAAATTGAGGAGGAATTAATAAAAACTCGTTTGGATGTAGGTTTTCGAGGAGGAATTAATAAATCTTAAAATGAAATTCTAGCTAAATATGCCAAACAAACAGCCCCCTAGGGACTAAAACGTAATAAATCTTAAAGTTTAAGGGATTAAAATTGGACTTTTAAAAGTTCAGATACCATAATGAAACAAACCTCAAAGTTCATGGACCAAAATGATATTTACCTAACAATCTGTTAACTAAAATAGTTGAAACGGTAGGTCAAGATTTTCGAATAACAAAAACATGTCTTATTATTATTAATAGTACTAAGAGGTGATGGATTCAATTGATCGTGATCGCTTATCTAGAGAAAATTTTCTACGAGTTTACTTGTAAATTGGTTCAGCCACTCAAAGGTATAAAAAAAAAAAATTCAAATAGTATATTTAGTGTCATTCATAAATACATGGACAATTCAACATTTGCATGAGAACATTAAATTCATGTACAATAGGTTAAACAAATAAGCCATTTTACCATCATAAATACAAATGTGAAAAGAGCTACAAAGAAGACGAATACAAATTGAGAAATCCACATAAAAAAGGTGGTGGAAATTGGTAAGAGCCCATGAAGAGAAGAGAATTAAATTTGAAGTCTTTGGTCTAAAATTTGGCCTTTTGACCATTTTTCAACAAGCCAAACGCCATGCATTATTAATGCTATAGCTGCGCCTACAATTTGTTTTACTTATTTTCCTCATTCACGCATAAATTCCTCGAGGGTTAAAGTCGTGAGACTTTTGGACAAATTTTCTATAATGTGCATGTAGATTTGGGATTTTTTTTTTTTTTTTTTTTATCAAGAATCTATTTTTTTGGTATGATTCTTGTGTAAAACGTGGACAAATTAATGCTTGATTGGTTTTTAGAGATATCTTTTTTATTTTTTGGCTGTTTATTTTTTGAGTTTAAACTCTCACAAATGAGAGACTGGAATCTCTACATAGTGGGTAATACTACTTTCAAATAAAATGAGAGTTGAATATCGATTTTTAGGATCTAATTCGTGATCGTAACTGTAACTTTTTGAATGTCTGTTTCGTTTCATTTCAGTTCATCAAATTTTTAGTCATTTGAGTTTTAAATATTTTGTTTTTGCCACCTCAACTTATAATTTTGTTAATATAAATTACGCATCATGTATTTTAACCCTTATGGTGAGTTTAGATGAACCATGGGTTAGTTATGAGGTTAAGTTAGTTAACCATGTGTAGGGTGTGTGATTGTGCTAATATATAAAGCATCATGGATTGTCTTCTACCTTTGATAGTGAGAAACACTAGCCACCAAATTAGCATCAATGACAATTATGAGTGAGAATGATCAAGATTGATCATTGTACATTCTGAACAGTGGAGTAGGCTAGTTCGAATCACTTTACATCCGGTGTGTTATCTCTTCTCCATCCTTCTTTACTTATGCTTGATTTTATCTCTATTGTGATTATCTGATTTTGGGATTAGATCTACATTTGCAATCTGATTTAGTAATTAGATATGAAATTTATACAACAATTGGTATCAGAGCCTCATTTTGGCTTCTATTGAATGTGAATCTCTACTATTTGGGAAATTCTAAGTTGATTTCAGCTATATAGATGATCGATTGGAGCCTTGATTGTGCTTTCTGTTGTATATTTGTTTTTGCATCTACTTCTGATTTTGAAATATTAGCTTATCCCTACCGTTTTTTTTTTTTGTGAAATTAAACTTGTTGCTGCCGATTTGGTAGGTTTCATATTTTCCTATTTTAGAATTGGTTAGAGTTATTATATTTAGTATTTAGTTGTTATAACTTTTAGGTTAGTTAAATTTTATGGTTTCTTTTCTATGCATAAATATGTGTTCTCACAGAGAAATAAATTGTCGAGTTTTCACTCTTCCAAAATCAATATGGTATAAGAGCTTGCTTTTTCTGCTGCTTCTGCTTTCGCCTTTGTTTAACTATTTGTTGGAATCAGGCACTCTTGTCCCATGGCGCATCATCTCCCATGGATATTCTCCCATGGCACATTATCTCCTAATTGGGGCATTGGTTCTTACTAATTGGCGCATCAGTCTACTGTCTTTTTTATTTATTATTATTCTTTTTTTTTTCTCCCTATTTGTTTTTTTTCCTTCTTTTCGTTAAGGTTCAAGTTGGACTCTCTGATGTACGTCCACTTGAGGAGGGAATATTAGAATATTAAGTTTAGATTTGGTAGGTTTCATATTTTCCTATTTTAGAATTGGTTAGAGTTATTATATTTAGTATTTAGTTGTAATAATTTTTACGTTAGTTGGATTTTATGGTTTCTTTTCTATGTATAAATATGTGTTCTCACAAAGAAATAAATTGTCGAGTTTTCACTCTTCCAAAATCAATATGAGTGAATTCCTCTACTGTGTTTCACGATTCCGATGGATTCCGACGATTTTAAGATTTCCATTGCAATTGCAACATTTTTAGCTTTGATTAGATGGTAATTTTGATCAATTAAATCAGACATTGCTGTTGACGTTTTTCGATTTCGGACGCTGTTGCATTTTCAAGCTGAATCAGATGTTCTTGTTTTAAGTATTCCTCTATGCAAGTTCAAGGGACAGAAATTTTTGGGTTAACTCCGGCTATTTCAGAGCAATCGATCTTAGTGGTGAGTTTAAGCAGCGACGATTAATTTGATTTTTGGCTTGTGATTCGGTGATTTGGAATTTGGGTTTTGTAGCAAGAGTTTGAAATTGGTGTCAATTTCTTATCATTGTCGTTCGATTTCTCCAGCAAAATTCAATCGATTAAATTCCAGTGTTCTTTCGATGAGTTGTGACGCAGTCGAGATGATGGAAATTTGTAAATCCACCTACTTAGTCTTTTAAAGTCATCAATTTTGTTCATTCCGAGTCGATTTCGAAAGTGGCTTTTCATCACTTTTGATTTTCGGCGTTTGGTGGTCATTTGGTGCAGAACCCTCGATTTCCTCAAACGTTTTTGTTGGGGCTTTTTCCTCTCTTTACAGCTTCTTGATGATTTTTGGACGATAATTTTTTAATAATTCTTCATCAAATTAAATCAACTTCAGTGGATCAAATTGACATTCAGGTTAGCTATAATCTCTACATCATTTTGAATATTTCATTCACAATGCACCTTTTGAAAATTTGGATTTGTGATGAGTTATAGCTACATATTTGGGTTAAATGTTCTTCTGCAATATGTTTAAAATTAAGATAGGAATTAAGCTGCTACCTTGAAGTTTTTTTTTTTTGGTTGAATTATGATTGTTATTAGCTACAATTTGAGTTTTATTTGGCTGCTAATTGAGATTGTTATTTACTGCAATTATAATAATTCTGAGATCTAACTACAAATTTTTTAAAGTTGAACTTATTGTTGATAGTTTAATTGAAATTTGATTGGATATTGCTGAATTTTTAGTATTTTTTAGCTGGAATTTGAATTTTAAAATTTTGGGCTAAGATATTTGAAAATTTTGAGACTGAAGATTGTGATAGTTGCTTTGTGATCTTTTTTGGTATTTCTGATTGATTGAACTCGTTGTTGGAGCTATTTTCGTTTTGAGGCTTGTTTGAATTTTCTCTGTTTTCGCTATTCCTTGGAATTTTGATAATTCGCATAAGATGTCTGCTAGATTTCAGTTAGACAAATTTTATGGGTCAGGGGACTTTAGTTTGTGGAAAAAGAAAATGAAGCCCTTTTAGTGCAACAAAAGGTTGCTAGAGCCTTAGATAATCATCCTGAGTGATCTCTAAATATGATTGAAGATGCAAAATTAAAGGCATTAGAGATAGCCTATAGCACCACCATCCTTCATTTATCTGATAATGTCTTAAGAAGAGTTGGTAACATAGATGATGTAGCAACTCTATGGGCTAAACTTGAAGAGTTCTACTTGTCCAAATTGTTGTCAAATAAGATATATTTGAAGGAGATGATATTTGGGTTTATGATGGATCCTTCTAAGGGTTTAAAGGAAAACTTAGACGTGTTCAACAAAATTTGTGGCGACCTAGCCAATTGTGGGGAGAAGCTTGATACTGAGAATCAGACAATCATTCTCCTCAATTCATTACTGAACTTAAATCAGTCATTAAGTATGGCAGAGATACTTTGACCCTAGGTATTGTTTTGGATTCATTGAGGTCTGGGGAATTAGAGATGAAAATTGAAAAGAATGATTCTAAGGCCTTGTTTGCGAAGATTAAGTCTTTTAAAGGCCAAGGCGGTTCAGCAAGTAAATCGTGCTCTAAATCTGATAAGGGGAAATAACCTTTTGAGCAGAAGAGTGTTACTTGCAATTACCGCAGGGAAGATGGTCATACTAAGTAAGAATGTCCCATTCTGTAGAGGAAAGGTAAGTTACCTGTTCGGATAGTTGATGATGATTCAACTAATTTCCTTGAGAATTTTAATTCATGCGAGGTGCTCTTGGCCGAAAATTTTGAAATTTTGGACCCTTCTGATAACTTGTGGATTATGGACTATGGTTGTTCATTCCACATGTCTCCTTTTGAGCACAATTTTGAAATTTTGAAAATTTTGAGTTATGGAAAGGTTTTATTGATAAATAACCTTTAGCTTGAGATAAATAGAGTAGGTTCTGTTCGGTTTAGCATGAATGACGGTTCTGTCAAGATGCTAACAAATGTAAAATTCGTTCTAGGTCTTCAGTGAAACCTTATCTCATTAGGTGTTTTCGATGCTGCTAGTTATAACTATTCATCTCGCAATGGATTACTCTTAGTGAGTAAAAATGAGAAAATTAAGTTGTCTGAAAAGCTTAAAAATGGTTTATATATTCTGCAAGGAAAAGCTTTTCAACGTGAGATGGATGTAGTTTCTAATTTGATTGTTAAGACTCTATTTGAAAATTTGATAGGTTCTTTACCTGAAGTTAATTGTGTAGTTGATAAGCAGTTGAATTCTGATATTGAGTTTTTTGATAAATGTTTGATTGTGGCTTCTACTTATGCATTTGAAAATCCTTTAGTTGAGCCTTCAGTGCTTATTAGTGACATTGCACGTTCTGATCCTATCTCGGTTGCTCTTGAACCCGAGAATGTATTTGTTGGTTTAGAGTGCAACGTTCTATTTTTCGATAGGGAGTTGGCTTGTTTGTCATATTTTTTCATGTAGGATATTTGTGGTAAGACCTGAAATTTGTCTTCTCATTGTCTACTATTGCTGGTTTGTGATTAAGTCCAATCTAGAGGGTATTGAATACTCTCGTTCTGATGCAGATTAATTTTCTTTCGGTTACATACATGAAGAGGGGATAAGTGTTCTTGATGTGTTCTTGTCGTTCTTTCTCCGTTTGTGTTCTTGTATGTATCCTCATTGTTGGACTTTTATTGCATTGGTCAGTTTTGGTTGCAATTTTTATGAGCAGTTTGACTCTTCCATGATTGTTAACTCTTTTGCAAGAAATCTGTTCGATTATTCTGTTTTCAGAAAGACTGTTAGTGTTGATTGCTTCGTCCTGATTTTGTTGAGTTTGGATGATATTCTGATGGCTGCTAGTAGTTTTGATGAAGTTATGCAGTTTGAAGATTTCTTAGTTTGTGGATTTGATTTGGAAGAGGTTTGTTTGTGTTTTTGAAGTATTTGTTTGTGCTTCTGTTTCTTGCCATTCTGATAGCACAGTTTGTGATTTTGTTCAGCAGTTACATGGAAGTTTGACATATTTTTTGGTACAGCGTTTAGAACATTCAGTTTTTTGTTTCAGACTTTGTTTTTTAGGGCCATTTGGGTTCTGAATGCATTTATTTCTGAAGAGTCAGTTTATACTAGTTTTGTTGACTCTAGTTTGTGCTGCTTATGTCGTTTGAGAGGGTATATCCCATTTACTTTTAATTCCATGTTACTTGACAACATTTGTTTTTATGATTTGTCTATTTTTGAAGATATTCTTTTGAAAACAGGTTCAGGTTGCCGTTGGTGGATTGAGTTCACCGTCCTGCTAAAGTTCTGAAGTTTGAAGTTATGTGGTCTTGAAGACCGTTCTGATTTGCTCGTGCTGAAAAGTTATGATCCAATTTTGGCTGAAATTCTGATATTTTTTATGTCATTTTTTATATGTACTTCAAGAGGGTAATTTGTTAATATGAATTACACATCATGTATTTTAACCCTTATGGTGAGTTTAGATGAACCTTGGGTTAGTTATGAGGTTAAGTTAATTAACCATGTGTAAGGTCATGTGTGATTGTGTTAATATATAAAGCACCATGAGTTGTCTTTTGAACAGTGGAGTAGGCTAGTCTGAACCACTTTACATTTGGTGTGCTATCTCTTCTCCATCCTTCTTTACTTATGCTTCATTTTTTTTTTATTATGATTATTTAATTTTGGGATTAGATCTACATTTGCAATCTGATTTAGTAATTAGATCTTAAATTGATACAACAAATACTTTTGAAAACTTGATACAACCATCTACCAATGACTTTGGCTAAACCTAAAGCTCAGTTGATTAAGAACTTTGATGTGCCTTTTGGCCTTCCAAAACTTGAGTTTAAATTAATGGAGCAAAACTTGTCTAACTGCTTCGAAGATACTTGTATATACTTTCAATCCATTAATGAGGATAATATTGCGCATGTACAATTTATCATTTTTTTCATTAGTCAAATCATTATTATTATTTTTATTTTTTTAAAATATTTATTTATATAATTACATAACTTATGACGCATAATATTATCCACACAAATAATGCGAAGTATGTAGGAGATACCCATGTGGAAGTTAGAAAGTTTTTCTTAAAAAGAAATATTTAGGTTATGTCCATGACCTAAATAATAATGTCCACATATGTCGGCCGAGTCACATTCTATTTTATTTTAAACCAAAAAGTAGAACAATAAAATTAAAAAAACAAAAATAGAATGTGACTCATTTTAAGTCACATAAATGGACATTATTATTTAGGTGATGCCCACATTACCTAAATATTAATTTCTCTTTTCCAAATAAAACATGAATACTTTATTTGACCATTATTCATTATACATCATATCAAATTTACTAACATTTTACTACACTTCATCTACTGAATGGGTCGGTGGCGTAATTGGTTATCTTGTTTGGTGTTAATCCATTTCAACTTCACAGTCACAGGTTTGAGCTCAAAAATCAGTATTTGGCTCTCATATTATTTAAGAGCAGTTGTACCTTCTATGTAGGGTTTGTTGGTCCCTCTATACTACACTTCATCTTTTTTTTATATATATATATTCTCAAGATGCTTAAGAATGAGTGAGATGATGGGTATTTACTTAAACTAGTAAAGGAATTTAATTTGTTCTCTATTTTTTCTTTCTGTCTCTCTTTTTTTTTTTTTAATTTTAAATTTTAAATTTTTTTTTTTTTTTAAAAATAAACTCTTTGTAAATTCTAAGAATTATTGGTAAAGAAATAAATTTTAATCCCTATAATTTGTGGTCGATTACATTTAATCTCTATGATGTTAAAATGTTTTAGTTAGTTGAGGTATGTTCCCATATGATATTATTGGATTATGCTTTTGTTGACTAACTTGATCCATTGTTATATAAAATTGAAAGATAAGAGTAAAAAAAGTGAAATGCACATTTATTTCGCCAGCATCGTTTCTTCTTTTCGTATTTCATATTTAATAATTATAGTACCCAACAACCCTTGCGGTTTCCGAAATTTAGCTTCCAATTTCAATTTAAAGGAAAGTACAAAATTAGCTACAAAATTAAATTTATACTCTTATATTTATTATAAAAGAAAAAAAATTAAGATTGTTGCAGCATTTCTTATATACACAAAATCAAAATATGAAAATGTTAATTAAAAATAATGTAGGTGCTTTGTTTGGAATTAAAAAAATATAATTCCTAAAATTAATATTTAAATATCGTTAAGATATTATTTAAGATTCGTTAGATTTAGCATTATAATACATTATTAGATATTATCTAGGAGTATTTATTAGGATGATATTTTATGTATTGTATATATTTCTTCAAAGTTAATAAAAATTCAAAAGGTTAATTTCTTTTTAAAGTTTTTTTTTTTAGTTTTACCTAATAAAGAGGATTAGAATGGGATTTTTTTTAGTACAAATTGAAGAAAGAGAGACCAACAAATTCTATATAGAGCACACTACTGCTCTCAGATAATATGAGAATCTAATATCGATTTCTGAGTTCAAACTCGTGACCATAAATTTAAAATAAATTATCACCAAACAAGATAATCAATCGTGTCACTATTTCATTGGTTACTAAGAAGAGATTCAAAGTCATAACCTCTTAATCATCAAACATACGTTAAGATATCGCTTCTATTAGTTTTCTGAAAGTTTTTCTAAATCAACTTCACACTTGATATTGATTTTTTACAAAAACTAATAATTAATTAACTTTTTCTTAAAATATATATTTATATTTATGTGAGCGGTGTATTTTCACGATACAGTAGATTTAATATAAGTTTTTTTTTTGACAAATATAATATTTTGAAATCAATATAATTTGACAGAGAATTGTAAAATTAATAGTATAAAAATATTATATTACACGTATAATTAATAGCTCATTTTCTATTACACTATAATGGTTCATTTTCTCAGTTATAAAAATAAACGAAAACATTTTGCCCGTATTAAAAAATTACGTAATATAATTTTATATCTCGAGTACATGATAAAATAATATGTCATCAGTGACTTTTCTTAATGAAAATTAATTATTCAATTATTCATTGGTCAAGGAGAGCAGAAATTATTGTCATAATTTAAAGAACCTTATAGAACAAATACATTTTTAAATCGATAAAAGAAATTGATTCTTTTATTGCAACAAAAGAACTCAATCTTATCATGCCTGGTAGAAAATAATATTATTTTTAAATGTAAAAAGAAAAAGATAGAACAGTATGTGGTATTTTAATTAGAGATTTAACTCTATAATGTTCAGATAAAGCATAATGTAATTAAATTTTGAAACCCTTCATTGCACATGGAAAAACAACAAAACTTTTTCCCCAATTGAAGAGTTTTTGAAGTTAATTTATAAAATATTGAAAAAATCGATCTTCTAAATATTATAAAGAAAATAAACTTGTATTGAGTCAAATTTTATGAAGTACACTAATCACATATGCATGTGTCATTTTTCAATAAAAAACTGAAACTAAAATCCAAAAATCGTACTTTTTAATTATAAAAAAGAAAATAATAGCACAAAGAGTGCATTACCTTTTTTTTTTTTAGATAATATTTGGGGAGGAGACTAACAAATCCTACATAGAAGACAATACTGTTCGATTTAACACCAAACAAGATAACCAAATGCGCCATCAATCAATTCGGTCAGTGCATTACCTTTTATATATATATATATATATTGTTGGGAATACAAATAAAGTGTTGTAGAATCTCACATTAGTTAAATAAGGAGTAGGTGTTGAGTTTAAAAGGGAAGACAAATATCTCTATTGGTATGAGGCCTTTTGGGTGAAACCAAAAGTAAAGTCGTGAGGGCTTATGCCCAAAGTGGACAATATCATACCAATATGGAGATCCGGATAGGTTTGTCGTCCCTTAACAAGTTGTATCAGAGCTGTACTCTTGCCTTAACCATATCGGAAGCATCTTGAGTATGAAACAAAGATTTGTGAGTCTCAATATGGGGTATGAAATAGTCATGATGAAAATCTGTAGTTGAGACGCCTTATGTGTGCTCCGATGTGAGTGCTTCTGTATGGGCTCATGAGTGAGTATCTGTGTACTCCGATGTGGGAGTGCTTTTGATATAAGTGCACGAGTGAGGAATGCTTCTGAAATAGTTGTCTCGGTGAGGGGTAGCTGTTACGCATTCCAACATAAATCGAGTGGATCCGTGGTTAGGCTTTACGGTTTGCTCAAGTGTAATTTGGAAGGATTCATGGTTTGAGTAAAGACAGGCTTAAGTATAATTTGGAAAATGACTATCAGAGAGGCTCGCATGTGATACTTTATTCGAGGGAGGATTCTTGGGAATACAAACAAAGTGTTATAGAATCCCACGTTGGTTAAATAAGGAGTAGATGTTGGGTTTATAAGGGAAGAGAAACATTTCCATTGGTATGAGACATTTGGGAGATACCCAAGAACAAAGCCATGAAGGCTAATGCCCAAAGTGGACAATATCATACCTATCTGGAGATTCAGATAGGTTTTTCATCCTTTAATATATATATATATATATATATATATTGAGTAAAAATAAATGAGGTATTTTATAAATCTTGGTCCCTTCATTAAAAAAAAAAAAAAAAATTAGAATTTAGTCCTACAAATTTAAAGTTAGAATTTGTTCGAATTTAAAGAAAATGATTGTTGTTTCAAAAAAATAAAAAATAAAAAATAATGATTGTTGTTACTAAAAATTGACAAATTAAATATGTAAAAATTGTTCATTTATCAATGATGACTTAATAATGTTAACTGTTATTTAAGTTTTTTCTTTTTTATTAATTTAACAACATTTGGAATTCGAATCCATAATCGATTGGTTACCATATTATATAAGATCTCTACTATAATACTACTCTTTTTACACTATTAAATTTAGATTTTATCAAAATTTAAAGATTAAATTTTAATTTTTAAAATTAAATGAACTCAACTCTAACTTTATCTAAATTATAGGAAATAATTAATTTTAATTTATAAAATTAGAAAATTAAACCAAAATTGTTGTTGATAACATATTTTTTCATAATTTAATCGTAGCAGTTTTTTAAAAATATTTTATACACAATAAAGTATGAAATATTTACTAGATTTTGCTGGGGATAGTTTTTTTTTTTTTTTTTTTTCATTTTTATTTTATTCATAAAAATCCTTAAACTAAATTGAAATAAATTTTAGGGGTAAGATAGTACACTCTTCGTCTAATTTGGCAAGAGAGAGATGCTTTCAATGATTTTCTTATTGGAGTGGAAACCAATAAGAAATTTAGAGTTGTCTTCTTGCAAAGGTCAATAAAAGGGCTATGGTTACTTGGTTGTAAATTTGCTGTATTTCAGCTGTCATCTACAAAAGTCTTTACTTTGAATTTGAACTTTTAAAGACACTTTAATTTGTATTGTTGGATGATTGTAGCAACAACTAGTTGAGTTTGATTGTGTGTACGTTAGTGTGGTTGAAAATGAGGTGATAATTGTTGAGGTGAACTGTTTAGGAGTGTACATGATTTAAATTGAGTTGAGCTAAAAGAAATATGCTAAACTAATTCAAGTTTTCGGGTTGATAAGCTAATCTATCAATCCGTCCAAACCTATGTAATTAAGACAATTTAACCTAAATCAATCTATATATTTTCGAGTTGGGTTGAGTTGAGTTCTCCAGTCAGATTATTATTTTTTTCTTCTATCTTATCAATGCATGTTTCTTACACTATTCATGTAAAACTCTTCTACACATGGATGTGTAGGATAGCTCTACATTTTGGAGATGTGGCACCATTAGGTGCCACAAAAATTATATACTTTCTAAAATTAATTTTTTGTAAAATAATTTTTTGTGGCACCAATGGTGCCACATTCCCAAAATGTAAGGTCCCCCAACACATGGATGTGTAGGGGAGTTTTACTCATTATAAATTAGATAGATTAGCACAAATTAAAATTTTATGGCGTATATTGAAAATCAATTATAAATTTAAGTAAAAGGATTCAAAAGTGATGGAGGAGGAAAATAAAATTGTCATAATCTATTTATTGCTTAATTTTGAGATGGAGAACATCTACTTGATTTTGAGGTAGAATTTCAACAAGCTATTAAATCATAGAATTTCATCAAGCTATTAAATCTATTTATTTTAACTTAACAGATAAGAAAGTTAAACTTTTAACTTCAAAATAATATTAAAAATTATTATTATTATTATTATTATTATATTTTTTTTTTTTTGAGAAGATTCTAATTTGCTCTCTCGAATTACAAAGCAAACTATAATTAACCTTATATTATTCCAATACGTCTTATTTGAATATTCTGCAATGATTGAAATTCAAAATTATTAGAACCTTTTCTTTTAGATAAAAAAATTATTAGAACTTTGTTTGGCTTCCAAGACAACCCAATCACAATAAACAAATTAAGAGGACATTTGGCTCTAGGTGAGATGAGATGAGATGAGAGAAGATGTTGAGAGCAGAAAAACTTTATTTGAGGTGCAGTGAGATGAGATGACAGAAAAATTTTGTTTGGGGGGCACGAAGATGAGATGAGATGAGAGAAAAACTTTATTTGGGGTGGAGGGAGAGGAGATGAGATGTTAAAGTATCTGATTTTTTTTTTCTATTCTTATGTTTTTTTTTAATAATGAACTTATTTTCAAATCATAGCTATCAACACAAGTATGAAAATATAACCACTATCATAAATAAATTGTAAGTAATATAAAATCATTATCATATCACTCTTGATCATATTAATGTTCATATTAAAAAGAACGGAGTTTTAATTATATTATGTACGACCTAATAATCATGAGGTCGAAGTTTTGAATCTCTCACACCTAAATATTTTTTAATTAAAAAATAATAATGAGCAAAAACTTCACATAACAAAAATAAAGTTTGACTAATATAAAATATTTGTAAACTTTTATTTATTTCAAGATTTGTTAGACTTAAATAATAAAACAAAAATTTTAAAATACCAAGATTCTATTTATTGAAAAATAATGAATTAAAAAATAAAAATAAAATCATTTAATTAAATTAGTCCTTATAAAATTTTGATGGTAATTCTTTTTTATTTTATTAAAAAAGAAATTTTTTTTTTAGTAGAGGAGGACCAATTGCTCTAAAATAATATGAGGGTCAAATACAAATTTTTCAGCTCAAAATATTATTTGATTGATCTCAATGACATTTCGATAATAATTATTTAATGGAAGTAAAAAAAAAAAAAAAAAAAAAAATAGTGCCCCTCAAATTTTGGAATTTATTGTTGGTTTTTTTAATGTGAAATAAATCTCAATTTCTATATTGACTCATACAAGCCTTAGAACTTATATTTGCTTTTGGTATATACAAACAAAACTTTCAAAATTATTTAAATTAATTTACTACCTTCCTAAACAGTAAAAATTATAGATCGACTCCTACTATTATTTTAAAGTATAACTTAGTACAAGAGTTAAAAAAATTGAACCTCAATTTTATAACAAACAAAATAAATTCAACAATTTTAAATTTATTGAAATAAGTTCATATTTTTAAACTTATCATAAATTATGAATAAAAATTCAATGTGTATAAATTATTTAAATTTAATTGTTGTTTTAATAATAAATTGATGTGCATATTGTTAATATTAAAAAAATTACATTATTTTATAAAAATAATTTTTTAATTATAAATTCATAAATACGATTATTTCTAAACAATTGAAGTTTTATAAACTTTTTTTGTTATAAAAAATGATTAAATAAAATAATAAAAAGTATTTAATTTTTTAGAAATAAAAATATTAAAATTTATTATATATATATTTATTTTAATTTTCAAAATTAAAATTTATTTAAATAAATATTTGATTTAATAATAGTATAATTATTATAATTATATACCGGTATATTAATATATTTAAATAATAATAATAATATTATAACCACAAATATATCAAACATAAAAATTAAAATTAAAAAAAAAAAAGTAAAAAAAATACAAATAAAAAGATGAAAAAATGTTAAGAAAAAAAATGAAAAAGAGAATATGAGAGGAGATGGTGAACATCTTGGGCCAAACAAGGTGTTGGAGACCGAATGCCTCCTCTCATCCCAAAACAAAAACACCCTAAAATTTTTAATGGCCACTTATTTATTTATTTTTTCGAGTTTCAAATGATAATGCATTTTTTAACATTCAAATGATATTTAAAATAATATATTTATATATATAGTTCCAAATAAGTAGTTATAAAGATATTGATAAAAGATAAATGGATGACGAAAACTTTAATGCATTTTTTTTTAGTATAAATTGAAAGAAAAGAACCACAAATCTTATATAAAGGGTATTACTATTCTTAAATGAGAGTCAAATATCTATTTTTAGGATTAAATTTATAATAATGGTCTTAAACTCATTTATTACCAAATAATGAAATAACGTGCCATGAACCCTTTCGCCCTTTCGGTTAATCCATTCTTTAAAAAAAAAAATCATAATTAAATTTTATATTTCATTATAATCCGTCCTTCAAAATTGATCAAATAAATATAAATATAAAAGTTTAGAGATTAAGGGGCTGTTTGTTTGACATATTTAGGTAGGATTTAGGTTAAGAAGTTATATTGAAGAGTTATAGTGAGTAGTTAAA
>JBBMKA010079905.1:0-14541 GCA_037833695.1 Sechiopsis laciniata | reverse complement strand
TATTAAAAAATAATATCGCATGATTTTTAAATAGAAAATCAAATTTACAATAAGGAAAGAAGGTTGAATAGATTAGTAAATATTTAGTGGAAAGTGAATATTCAATACAATTCCCTTAATTTCAATTATTATTCTTAAAACAAGGTAACCATGCCCGTCTTTAAATTAAACATCGAAGACATTGAAGAAGTAATGTTACAGGTAAGTCTTAAATCCGAAACCTTGAGAAGAGTATGACTTCAAAACTCAAGTCTTCAACCACTGCACCACCTCTGAAAATAAGTAAACAATTTCAATTATGTTTAGAAAAAAAAGCTCATTTGGTTCAAAAATAAAAAATAAGAAAAAGAAAGAAAGAAAGAAAACAAACTCACTTATGAAAATAAATAATATTTTTTGAGTTTTACCATATTTGGAGGTGGGAACTTCAATCCATAATTTTTGACCATCGAATATACATTAACATCATTAAAGTATTATTTTTGTTAGCCTTATGAGAGTAAATAATTAGAAAATCATTCCCGATTAAACTAGCTCATTTGCCAACTAGAAATTGTAAAATAAATAAATATATATGATTAAAATGTTATTATCTTATCACCCAATTATTATTGCATTCATTATAAAAAAAATATATATATATAACTCATTTGGTATATTAAAAAGTATTTGAATTATTTCCTTCACTTAAACCAATTTTTAATATAAAATTCAATGAAAACGCTTAATTCATTTAGAGACATAATTTGTGTTTAAAATGATGATCATAAAGATTCTTCCATCTATTTTTTCGAGTTCAACAATCATGAAAATGAAAGGTTTAAACTAAGAGACTTTTTTTTATTATTGAAATATATTTATGTCAACAGAACTAATTACTCTTTTTTTAGTTTAACAAACATATTTACTTCATTTTAATAGTGTTATACTATTGTAATATTTTTACTCTAGTAAATGAACATTCAAATTAAAATGTGTGAGACATGGAAAATTAAAAGATGGTGACTTGAAATACATGTAATGAATTGGCATAGGATATGCAATGAATGTATTGACAGGAAGGAATGGCATGGAATGTTGCAGTCCACAGCCCTTTTGAGTATCTTGTCAATTCATTCACAACACACAAAACACAAACCCCATAGTATTCATATTCATTCATCTTCAAACACTCATAGTACAATTTCACTCCATCAAATCTTAATTAATGTCCCAAAGACAAATTCCATTCATTTTTTAAACTATTTCTTTTTTCTTTTTTTTTTTTTTTTTTTTTTTTTTAAGATCCGTGAAGTGTGAACTATCTTCAAAGTTTTATTCACAAAATATATTATCTGATTCTACAATACATTTGAATTTCAAGGAATTATTAAAAATTAATTTATAAGTAAGTAGTCATCTTAAATTGAATTCACAATTTTTAGGTTTTTTTATACCTCTTAATTAAAGGCAACTTATGTATTTTATAAAAATAATATTCTATAGCTAATTTGTTTTTCTAACTACCTCCTATAAAAACATAATTATTTATTTTTATTTGTGTAAACTAAAAATTGTTATTGTGATTTGATTGATATATAGATCATAATATGTTGGTGTTGGGTTAGGGCATTATTTGAGCACTTTGACTTTGGCCATAAGATTGAGTTTTTTTTTTTTTTTTTTTTTTTTTTTTTTTTTTTTACTTTGAGCATTATCCTTTCTTTTTGTTGAATTTTACAGCTTTTTGGAGGTATTTTGTGACTTATTGATCGATTTTTTTTCGAATCGATCTATTTTTTTAGACTTTGGGTATTATATTGATTTTATTACTAATTTAAGTTTGACTATTACGAACTGGTTTTTTTTTTAAAGACAATTACAAACTGGTTTAGTGTTAAAATAAACCTCTTTTAAATCATTTTACAAAAATACTCACAAATATTTTTAAAAAATGATGATTGAAATTCTACTTTTAGTAAATTAGAACTAAAGTTTATTGATTTTTTTTAGATTACAAAAGTTTATTTATTTTAATACTAATTCAAGTTATTATTTAAAAAAAAAATACTAATTCAAGTTTAATTATTATGAATTAGTTTAATGATTGAATAAGGATCATATAGGTTATAAATGACCACTCACATACTCATTCAAATTTAAGTTTCAAAAAATTTAAACTAGAATCTTACATAAAACAAAGTACTCGTGAATCAAAAAATAATTATCTGAATGAAAAACATAAAAGAGTAGAAAGTTAAAAAAAGAAAAAAAAAATCACTTCAACCCTTTTTCTTTCTCTAAAAAAACAAAAATTATTGATATTCTTCGCCCAATATCAAACAAAATTGTTATAACTATTTCTAAAAAAATATACTTATTTTCCCCTAACTTTTTGGTAAGCCTTGCTTACAAATATATATTTGCATTTTTAGTCGAATTTCAAAAAAAAAAAAAACCAAGTTGTAAAAAATTATTTAATTCTCTTATTTTTAAAATTTAGTTTAGTTTTCGAAAACAATTTAAAAAATAAGCGACAAAAAAAGGTTTAAAATAGCTTATTTTAATTGAATTTTTGAAGCTAATCCGAACATATGCACACTAGTTAAAAATTAGAGGTTTAAATATGCTATTAAACTTTCATCAACCGTACATTAAATGTTCAAATTCCCATCTCAACTCGTATTTAAACTTAAAAAGTGTTATTTTTTATTTTATTTTATAAGTATATATATTAAATTATAGTTGTTGAATGGAAGTAGTGAATCTTTGACCTCTGAATTATTTTCAGAAAAAAAATCTCTAAATTTACAATTACCCGTCGGACATGGAGCCTGAATTTATTTATTTTAACTTGTTACTTTTGTATGCATGTGGAAAAAGGAAGACTATGAATCTTACACACATAATTATGATGATATTGACCACTATACCCCTGAAGGTGACTTTACATCCTCACCACCCCACCTGATTCACCTTTACAAAAGCTGCTCCGATAAAAACAAACCTTACTTTAACTCCGAACTCGAGGGTATTTTCGTCCTACCACCTCTTTTTTCACATTTTAGCCCTTCCTTTTTCGTTGATTTTGAACAAAAATGTTTAGTAAAAATATGTTTCGATAACTGGGTTTTGGTTTTAAAAGTTGTTTTGTGTTTGTTTTCATCTTTATTCGTACTTATTTTGTCACAATATTAAATTTCTTTTTGTTCAAAATTGTAGATATAGAAAATTGAACCCTAAACTCCAAAAGTGAAATATTTGTAACTATATTTAACTTTTTTTTATCAAGAACATTTAGGAGTAAGAAATTCGAACATATAACATCATGATTATTAGGTTGTACAAAATATTATAAGAATTATACCCTTATCAACATAGGTGTATTTTAAGTTGGCTATGCATCATAGTGATTTTAAGTGTATAAATATAATATCAAAATGAGTCGTGTTCTAGTGACATTATATACTACCTGACAACCAAAAAGTTACATGTTCGAGATCTCCCACGTCAAATATTGTTGAACTAAAAATGTGTATAAACATAATTAATTTGAAAAAAAATTAGAAAGATTAAAAAATACAAATAGTTTTTTTAGTTTAACAACAATTAAGAGTGTGAGAAATAAATTAACGATCTCTTGATTGATGACACTCAACTATTGCTCTTTTTAACATTTATATATAAAGACTTAATTTATAAGTCATTTGAGAGTTGAGGACTCGACCCATGATCTCTAGTCATAGTGTATACACTAATGCCGGTAAGCTATTGTTTTTGTTGATCTATGTTATTTGTTTTTAACTATTGTTTTCTTTAAACATTACTGATAATGTAACGACGTTTGTTCTCAAGATTGCTTCTCACATTGGTTTTTTCATTACAAAAGTAGACAGAAGTTAACAATAATTGACATTCTAATACAAGATGATTTAGTTTCTTCTCTATGTTTGATTCTTCGCCCTTCACTAGGGATGAGTTGAATGTCTAAACTAAATATTACAGTTTTAAATGAAAGTGTTGGGATGAAATTTTGGTTGAGAAGTTATTTTAAGTAGTTAGAAATTGAGAATTATAATAAAAAAATTCGTTTGGATGTTACTTTTATGTAGAGGGGTTAGAGACAATAACTTGTTTGGAAGTGAATTTAAAATAAGTAGTTATTTTAAGTAGTTAAAAAAAGAAATTAAAAATGAGCGGTTAAAAATCAATTATTTTGAAGAATTAGAAATGAATGATTAAAAATAAATTATTAGAAATGTAGAATTATTTTGAGTAGTAAAAATGATGAGTTATTTTGAGTAGTTACAAAAAATAAATTTTTCAAGGAGAGTTACTAAATTTTCAATTTAAATCGTACTTAAATATAGCAAACAAACACCCCTTACGTTTGAATCTTACCACTCCCAAATATTATTTATAGTTATTTTCATTTTTTTCTTTGAAGTGAAATTTCAATATTAGCCCTTCATACATTTTACCTTTACCGTAGCAGAAGCATGGCAAAATAAATGTACCGCACCATGTTAATAATAACTCAGAGAATGAGTTTCTAGTGAAGAAATCAAAAAATAAACTTTACAGATGTTGAAGATCAATCATAATGATCAAGAGCTTTGATATATCTTACAGGCTTAAATGAAAATAGATAAAAGCAAAAAAGCAAATTTAATAGCTTAATTTAAGGGAGATGAATTAAAAAAACGATAGCATTTGAACAAAAAAAAATCATGAATAATAAAAATAAAAAAGAAATTCTATGATGTCAAAATTTTAGAAAAAAAAAATCATATATGACAAAAACGGCAAGTTAAATTGATGACTCAAATCAAACATACAAAGGGTTCGAAATTAATGGCTTCAATAATCAAGTTAAACTGTTTTAAAATAATAGTAAAATTAATTGGAAAAGTAAGTTTTTTTTTTTTTTTTAAAGGAGAAAGAATAAAAGTTGATTTGTTATGTATGAAATATTTGAAAACAGTTGCTATAATTAAAATATTTTAAAAGGAAAATTTGCGAGATTAATCAAATATAAAAAATAATTATAAATATAGTCACATTTAAACAAATTAGCAATTATATTAATTGATATTACTAATACTTTCTTAATGTTTAATAGTGTATTAAAAACTATTTATAATATGATATTAATGACTATAATCTAAAAAAAATACAATAATAATGACTATAAATACAAATACTTTAAAATTTGAGTAATTCTTTTGTGAAATAGCACCTCTAATAAAATTTCCCTTAAAATAAGGAGGTTAGAATTTATTAGTTTCAACCATTTTTTTTAATAAAAAAACATATATTAAGACCAAAATGTACTTATTTGATTAATTTAATATTTTAACACTATACTTATTTTTTCTTCTTGATTTTTTTTTTTTTTTTTAATAAAAAGGCTAATGTCAAAATAATTGCAATTTTGGGTTTGGGTAGCAAGTAAATAATTTTTAAAGAACAAAGAAAAAAAAGCTTTTCACAGATTAAAAGAAAGGAAAGAATATCTCCCATCCTCAATCTTGTACATAAGATTAGATACACATATAACACAAGTAAATTGTTTAGATAGTGAAAAAAAAAAGATAAATATCAACTAAAAAATTAGAAATTTAAATCTCAATTATAACCTATTATTGTATATATATAAAATATATAGCCCTCTTATTTTTAGAATATTCTTGTAAATTTTTTTTATCTTGTTCTTGAATACAATTTACTTACAAATTCATCATTAGAGAGAATTTAAAACAATAAGAAGTAATAATTTATATATATATATATATATATACATATATATATATATCATCTTTTCACAGAACATTCACAAATCTTCAATGTTTTTCAAAAAATAAAAGTACAAGAATACCACTTAAATATAAATAATAATCAAACAAGCTATTTATGCATTTACACGTCTGAAAAAGTTGCATGTCATATGTTCTACTCTAACACTGTTTTATTCAAGCATTTAATTTTCCATTTTTTTCATTTTTTACTTTTATTGAATTGAGAGTATATTGATTTAACTTTGCTTCTGAAGTTTGTATACTCATATTAGTAGCATAATTTGGATGGAGTGGATATCTATGAACCCAAATTGTGCTACTAATATGTATACACTTAAAATTATCTTAGTTTAGCCTAGTCCTCAAGAGAGTTTTGAAGAATTAAAATGTGGTGGTTCAATCCATAATTATCACCTACTTATAAATTAATATCTTATCAATTTCTTGAACATTCAAATATTTTAGGGTCGGACAGTACGTCTTGTGACAGTAATTGAGATGCGCATAACCTAGTCTAAACAGTCACAAATATAAAAAAGAATTATATGTATACACTTAAATTTTGCAACTTAATCATGTGACACATTGTTATTGACCTAGGCGATAAAGTTAGCTATTAATGTTTTTTCCTCACATTGAATTTTAATGTATGTACAATGATTTGGATTAGAATAATTTTTTTAATTCAATACTTGATATTCAAACTCATGACATTTTGATTTGCGGATATACATTTTTTTTTGGTTGAGAACTATTTCTCTAGTTGAAAATTGAACTCCAAATTTTAAATTCGCCACACACACGTTTCAAGATAGAATTCTAACAAACCAAATACACTGTTTTTTAGTAGATTCGAGTGAACTAAACACCATAATCAGGAATTTTGAAAACTTCGATGGCGTCTCATAATTTTGATGAATCTAAATTTTCAAGAATCTGAATTTCAAACCAACAAACTAATGCGTCTCTTGAAATTGAGGCAATGACAAAATGCCACCTAGCTAGTTGGACGCCAAAACTTGAATGCACCAAGTTTTTTTCCTTTTTCCATATATGCAAAGCAAGGAGGAAATTGAAAGGAGAGCTGAACTTCATTCATGTTTTTAGTAAATACTTTTGTTGTTGTTGTTGTGTTTTTTTTTAAATTTTTTTATTTTTGGTCCTTTATAAATTACAATCAGCCCTTTGCTTCCTTATGAGTTAAACTCCCTCTCACTTTTAATATATAGTTTCTTTTCTCTCCTTTTGAAAAGTTCATTTGAGGAAACTCAATAACTACATGTGCTGAAGATGGTTGGAAGAAGTAAAGAGAGAAAGAAAGCTGGTATAAAGCTGGGATAGAAAAAAGCTGATATATGCAAAAAGCTGAAATTTTTAAAAGCCCATTAATTAATTTATAAAAACAAAAGCTGAAAGAAAATAATAATAATAATAATAATAATAATAATAACCCCCAAAAAAGCCATTGCCCCATTCTCTCTTTCTCTCTCTAGCCACATCTAATTTATCTTCAACCCAATTTCCAAAATTTTCAAAGCCCCCATTCATTTTTCTTTCTCAAAATTGTTCTCTAAGTTGACAAATTCTCTCTCTTTCTTTCTTTGAAGCTTTTTGTTTTTGTTTTTGTTTGATATTTAGTTTCTTTTCCCATGCTGGCTGATCTCTCTTCTCCTTCTCTTCCTTGTTTTGATCCTTTGTCTAATTGCTTTGAAAATAATGAATCCAATAACAAAAGAAAAAGAAGACCTGCTGGAACTCCAGGTAAATATAATTCAAGATTGATCATTTAATTTTTTTTGTTATTTTCCATTAGAATTGCTTCTAATAGCAAGAGTCTTTGATTCAATTATTTACTATAATTCTATGAATTTCTCGTGTTTTGATCAATTGAGTTATGCTTTACAGACCCAGATGCGGAAGTGGTCTCTCTCTCCCCAAAAACCCTATTGGAATCCGATCGTTACGTATGCGAGATCTGCAATCAAGGGTTTCAGAGAGATCAAAATCTACAGATGCATCGAAGACGACACAAGGTTCCGTGGAAGCTATTGAAGAGGACCGAGGCAGCCGCGACGGTGCGGAAACGGGTGTTTGTTTGCCCCGAACCGACCTGCTTACACCATAACCCTACTCATGCTTTGGGGGATTTGGTGGGAATAAAGAAGCACTTTAGAAGAAAGCATAGTAACCATAAGCAATGGGTTTGTGAAAAATGCTCTAAAGGATATGCTGTTCAATCTGATTATAAAGCTCATCTCAAAACTTGTGGAACTCGAGGCCATTCATGCGACTGCGGTCGGGTTTTCTCCAGGTATATATTCTTTGTGGACAATCGACATCGCCTCTTCTTTAAGATTAAATTTACCGTAACTCATTCATCGATCAAACTTTTGAATTGAGTAATAATTCAACATATAATATTTGAAAAAAAAAAAGAAAAGTTTTGAGTTTACAAACTTTGTTATGTTTTTTTTTTTCTTGTTTCATAATCTATGAGCTTACTGTCTTTTCCGGCGGCTATTACTTTTATATTTTGTTTTCTATTAATAGCTGCTGATTTTTCTGACTGTTTTATACAAACATTCATCATCGAAAAACAACCCAAGTTTTTAATCAGTTTTTTTGAGTTGTAATTTGGCACATTTTCCGATGATCAATTCTCAAATAGTAGGTTTCAATTTCTTTTTCTTTTTCCTTTTTTTGTTCAACCAGAATCAGTTTAAATTTTTGTCAGGACAAGGAATTCTTTTGTATTTTTACTTCTATTTTTTGTTGGTCTCATATACTAAAAAATAATGTAATATCGTACAATATTGTCGAATTCCTTCTATCATCTAATCGATGTGGGACATTGTTCGCATTCCTAAACAGTCTTTTGCCAAAAGATGTTGAAAAAATCAAGCTTTTAATAACCGGTTGTATCGATTTTCATTTTCTTAGCTTTGTTCATTAATCTAATTACCTTAATTCTAATTTTTTCTTTTAAGAGAAAATAAAATAGGGTTTAATTTTAAACACTATTTCATTACTCCTAGAGTTAGATGAATAAAAGTGCATATCAACTTTTCTCATTCTCTTAGCTCTCACAAACCTAAAATCTTTCAAATTTGTCTCATTTTCTATATTCTTGTTTTGTAATCATGAGTTTTTTTTGCACCAACCTTATTTTAGGAAGATGTTATTTCTAATGCTCCTTTTTGGTGTCACAAGTCGAAATTGTTTCGCTCTTACAATATTTTCTACTACCGCATTAAATTAGAGATCGTTCTTTTCTCTCTAGTTGTAATATGCATAATCATTTATCTTGGATAAAATATACTTTATATGATGATCATTTAATTATCATGAGTTTTTTTTTTTTTTTTTCATTTAGGGTGGAGAGTTTCATAGAGCATCAAGACACTTGCAAGTTGGGTCATCCTCAACAATTAGAAAAAATGCCATCTTTACAGCCACCACCATGTTTATCAAGAACAGCTTCAAGTCCAACTCCAAGTCCTTCTTCTGATAAAAACTTGAGCTTCTTAAACCAAAACCAAACATTTACTTCAACTCATGCAGACAAATCCACAACAGCACCAAAAACTCCCCAAAAAAAATTTAGCCATCACCAAAATTTAGACCTTCAACTTTCCACCAATTCAACTTCCATTCATGTTTCAGTTTCTCCAAAAAGACATGAAAATTACTCAACCCATTTGCAGCTTTCAATTGGGTCTTGCAATTATGGTGAAAAAAGTGATAATTATAATGATGATGAGAAAATTGGAAGTGGGTTGGGGTTTTTGAGGCTCAAAGAAGAAGCTAAAGAGCAAATGAAAATGGCAATGGAAGAAAAGGAAATGGCTGAAGAATCAAGAAATGAAGCAAAGAAGCAAATTGAAATGGCTGAAAAAGAATTAGCCAATGCCAAGAGAATGAGACAACAAGCTCAAGCTGAGTTACAAAGAGCTCTTGCTTTGAAAGAACAAGCCATCAAGAAAATCAACTCCACCATCCTCCAAATCACTTGCCAAGTTTGTAGGCAACATTTTCATCAATTGCCGAAAATTTGAATGTGTTGTTATTGTTCTCGTTCATCGTCGTTTTAACGAGACAAATTTTACGATTTATATACGAATAGGTTTGAATTGTGTTTTATCTGTTGTTACCATTCTCACATTGTATCAAAGATGGATGTAATCAACAGAGAAAAGTATGGAGGAATGAAATAATTTGTTTTAGATTCAAAAGAATTACATAAAAAAGGCTAAGATATTGAAAATTTATATCTTGATTTGTTTAATTATGTGTAGAGTTTGTTTTTTGCTTCTAAATGAAGTCTCTTCTTTTGAGAATGTGAGCTACATAATAACCTAGCAGCAAAGAACACTGCAAGGTAAAAAGAAAGGCAGATGCATTTAAGAGAGGAAGAGAGATAATAACAAGGTAATAACTTTCTTTGAAAAGAAAATTAAAAGTAATTTTCCCAAATGTGAAATTTTAAAAGGAGGGTGAGAAAGGAAAGGGCTAATTATTATCTTCCAATCTGACAGATCATTGGGGTTTGTCATGTCATCATGGATTTACTTTGGTCAAACAATTTTAAAGAAAATTTTCATGAATAATTAGAAAAAAAAAAAAGCTTATAAATGTCAAAATTTTATATTAAAAAAATTTAAAGGGATTTTGGATGTATAATAAAAAAAATGCAAAATATTTTTATTTACAGTAGAAAATTAAAATTAATTAATTTGTAATAGAAAATTCAAATTGAGTTCTATCACGAAAAGAAATCAATGTGATAAATTATTTTAGAAATTGTGCTACAAAGATGATACAAGAGGTAGAATGTACTGAGCATAAATTCTCAAAATTTAAATATAGCCAAATGGATTCAAAAAGTTAAACAACGACTTCAATCAAACTCATCAAATTGATGACTTCAATAAAATAAAACTAAAAAAACAATAGAGTTGAAATATTTTGTTATATATAAAATATTTTTAAAAAAATATTACAATTAAAAAAGGATATCATAATTTGTATTTACAACAAATTTCCTAATTCTAAACAATTAAAAGGTCATTTTGGAAGGATGAATTTCTAATCGTTGCTGGTAAATTATATCTGTTAGTAAATTATCATTGTATATATTTGTAGTATTAACAAATAGTTACATAAGTTACCATTGTTTATATTTAAGATGTAGATAGTAACTACATGAGTATAAACATCTTTGTTTATATTTGAAATACATTTAATAGTTAGTAGGAAAGGTTTATGTGAGGAGGGATTGTATGTTGTACGAAGATGCGTATTGAGTCGAATGATTTTATAAAAGAAGGTTGAAATGAGTAGTAATTACTAAGAAAATTATTGTTCATTCTTCAAATAATCATTATTAGTATATTAAATATGAGCAATATTTGGGTATTTAATAGTAAAAATTAAGTTTTTCTTATCTATATTGATAGTCACAAATTTAAATATTTTTTTTATCTACATTTTCTTAAACCTAAAAAATGAAAAGAAAATTTATAGTCATCAATGCAAGTAAGGAAGGTTTGAATCCTTACTAATAAAGATCAAAGTATTGCTTAGACTGACGATCGTTATTTGAATAACCAATATAAATGTCCTAAACGACCTATGAGAGAAAAATAATTTATTTTATGTTAACCTAATTAAGAATTAATATCTTACATGCTTGTTTCTTTTCAACCTAGGATCAATCCGTTCATGTCCAATAAAATTAAGATGAAGTGCATGTAGCAAATATCAAACCTTAATATTCAAAGGTAAATCAAGTCAAGACATTCCTTCCTTTAACTTAAAACGTTATTATTATTTTTTTTTTTAAAGTTCAAATATTAAAATAGAATAAATCTCAAAATTCATAAATTAAAATTAAACTTAAAAAATTAAAATGATATTTTACTCTTTTTTTCAAGGAAAAAAAAGAAAATTAAAATTAAAATTTTAAAAGTCGAAACTTTAAAAACTAAAATGATATTTTACTTTTATTTTTTTCCTCAAGGGAAAAAAGGGAAATTAAAAGGGTATGTTAAGTTGAAAATGGAAGAAAGAAAGGCAGTATTTGGGCAAAATAGGAGAGGAAGAAAATGGAAGTCATGTCAAGAAATGATGTGTATTGACAGCATTAAAGAAAGGGTACAGAGCAGAATTAAAAAGAAATGCAGAAAATGCAGAAAGAGAAATATAGTGAATAATAGGGTTAGTTTGGAAATAAATACAAATGGAAAAAGTTCCATGTTTTTCAGTGCCATTGTGTGGGGCCCAGTGAGAGTTAATCATTTTCCACTGTTCAGTCTCCAATAATCTGTGTGTATATAATATCTTACATCAACCCCTATCACTTTATATCCTTTTTCCAAAACCTCCCCACATTATCTGTCAAATCAGACTCACATCTTTTTTGTTGTTTTCTTTCTAACATTTTTTCCTTTTTTTTTTTTATTTTTTACTATATAAATGTTATTTATTGGGAGCCACTCATTCAAATATATACTTCTTGGTTAAGGGGATTATGTAGTTGCAAATATGAGTGTAAAAAAAAATCGATCATCTGAGCTGTTTCAAATTTCTAACTCAAATTGTAACACTTGATTTGAGATGTAATTCTCTTTCAATTAGGTTGAGTTATGATTTTATCATTTTGATGAATTTTGTTAATTTTAGGTTTCGCCAATTTACTCGTTAAACCTAACCCAAAATAAGAAGAATATTATATATATATATAAAAGATTAATTAATAAAATAAAATTTTAATATATGGATAAAGAACATGTAATTATAAAATAAGCAACTTAAATTGAATTATAGTTTATCTACCTAGCTTTAAGTATAGTTTATCTAAAAAAAGGTTTAAATATAGTATCAAATATATATATATATAATACATATTTAAGGGCTGCGAGAGTTGAGTTTTAGAGACGAAAGAAAAAAAATTTATACAACCTTAGAACCCAAGCTAACTAAACCCAAAAATATAAAGTTGAGGTGAGTTGTGTTGCTCTAATACATAGATCTGAATGAGTTAACGAAGTGACCAACCCAAAAATTTGGGTTGGTCCAAAAAAATTCTTCGAACCAACCCAATCCAACCTAGACCATGTACACCCCTAACTACACAAGTAAATTCCATCTAAGATCGATTAGGAGAATACAAATCGATATAATTGAATAGTACTTATTTTATTTATATTTGAATACCATAGAATTTTTCTTTTCATAATTATTATTTATATTCTTTATAATTACTATTCATTTTCTTCGTTATCTCATTTTTTTTATAATTACTTTTAATTTTCTTCATACCCACTATTTTGTTTCCTGTAATCATTCTTTACACTAAAGCACTGGTAATAATTTCATTTATAATCATTCCATTCACCTCAAAAGATAACGATTTCACCATAACTATTTTCTTTACTCAAAGATAATCACTCTTCTCGTTAATTATTTTAACCTTTATTATCATATGTATCCTCATTATCTTCATAATCATTTCATTCATCTTGCTCCAAATGTCTCTTTAATCTGTTTTATTTGTTAAAAATATTTGTTTCTATAGTTTGAGTGATAGTTTTATTTTTCTCTTCGGTTTAAATGTTCAATTTTAATTCGATACTTAAAAAAAAAAAGGTTTTAAATAAGTCTTTTTTATTAATACAATTGAAAGTACATAGATAAAAATAGTATTTTAATCCTATCAAACTCAACTACTTTGTTATTCATGGTAATTAATTCCTGTATTTTGAAAAATATTGCAATCAAGTACTCAAAATAGATAGGCTGGTTGCTAACACTTAACAAAATTCAAAAGTTCATTGATGAACGTAAGAGTTAAATAATGTGTTTACAATATCGAATAAAGCTTAGAAGATTGATCTATAAAAGTAAAATTCAAGGTGTAATTATAGCAAACTTCATTGGTCAGACCACGTCTATGCAACATTTTTTTTTTTATTATTACTTTTAGTTTCATTACATAGTTTTTAATTTGGTGCCTCATTTGAATTAAATGGATATGATTTTATTATGAATAAACTTGAGTAAGGGTTGGTAAGTATTTTGGGTATACTTACCACTATTATAAGCTACGTCTTTTTATTTTATTTTTTCGTTTTATAAGAATTTATTTTGATTAATAGAAAGAGAAATATTAAATTATATTTTTATAATAAAAACATGTGGTCATAAGGGTGGTAAATATACTCAAAATATTTAACCACCCTTACCCAAATTTTGCTCTTTTATTATATAGTTTATATTTTTGTAATAAAAACATGTGGTCATAAAGGTAATAAGTATATTCAAAATACTTAACCACCCTTATCCAAATTTTGCTATTTTATTATATAGTTTATGATTCATATTTTAACTATTTTTTATACATTTGACTTTTTTCCAATGGGCTCGAAAAGCCACTCAGTTTCCCGTTTTACTCAAAACCTTTGCTAGTATTTAATAAGCTAAAGCGAAAATAAATAAATAAATGTCAGGATTGAAGTATGGTAATGATAGAGGTAATTTCCTACATTAATTTAATCAAAACTAAGTACAAATTATAGAGACTAACCTAGATTGCAGATCAAATTTAATCATTTTTTAATCTAAAAGCATCTTAGGAGTTAAATTATTGGTTTTTTTTATGAAACATATATCGTGAAGATTTGAGGTTACTTTTCTTGAATTCTCAAAAAAAGAAAAAAGAAAAAAAAAAAGAGGTTACTTTTCTTAAAACTCTCGTCCATATATA
>JBBMKA010079885.1:0-14543 GCA_037833695.1 Sechiopsis laciniata | reverse complement strand
TATATATTAAACTTGTACGGTGTATAATTACTTTTAGAATATATTTAAAATTTGCTTAATTTTATTTTTTTGTCAAAATTAAAATAATGCAACTACGAGGTTTGTACTTTTATTGGTACTTAATTTCATTTCATTATCCGTTTAGATGACTTTCTTAAAAAATTAATTTTACATATATACATGTTTAGGTGGTGTTTGGATATCAAATTTAGGATGAGTTGAGGTTGAATCGATCACCAGAAGAAGAATTAGGCCAATCTTGAATGAAATAAATACCTCGGCTTCGATCTTCAATAAAAGTTTATTTTATTTTATGTATTTATTTTTAGATTAAGGATGTGTTAAGTTAGATTATAATAACTTGAATTGTGTTCAGATTAGTGGTTATAATAACCAATGAGTTGCTCATAAACTCTCCATCTTAATTATAATAATTCTCCAACTATGTTATGATAAAACTTTAAGCAGGCAAACATAAGTTATCATCACCTTTGTTCTTCTAACGACTAGTTTATAATTATTTATCGTTTATGATAATTATAAAAAATTGATAAAATCGTTACCCGAGAAGTCTCTTAGAATATGAAATTATTGGTTTCATTTCTAACCACATTTCTTTATATAATTTATATAATAGTCTTAGTTTATGAGTTTGAAACTTGTTTTAGCATTCAAATTTACATGTACATAAGAGTTAGTATCGAGAATATATAATAAAATTATGTACTTAATATATTATTTACAGATTATAGCATTTTAACAATTTCATCCTTCATTCATTAAACAAAAAATGAATTTATACCATTTAAATACCAAACTTTAAAATTAAACAAGAATTTTAATAGACCTGGTTAAAGTTTTTTTTTTTTTTTTTTTTTTTTTTTTTTTTTTTTTTTTTTTAATTACAAACAAATAAGAATGAAGGATTTAAATCTATTTGTGAATTAGTAAATCATTCGAGATACAATCGAAGCTAGCTTTTTTTGACGGAGAAAAGTTGTTAAAAATTAGAAGAGTTTTAGCTATTTCTAAATCTTTACTAAGTTAATTTTGAAAATTTTTGCCATTTGATTTATTTACTTTTAAAAAGCATATTTGTTTTTCATTTTTGAAATAAAAACTTATATAAGTATAAAAACTAAAAAAAGACATAAAAAAAATTAAATTGCAAAAAAAATTCAAAATTAACTTTAATAGTAATCAATTCACCTGTAGATATATTCTCATCATTTTATAAAGACTCCCTTTTCTACTCTAAACAAACTTTTTTACAAAATTTTGCTATATATAGTTTTTGGAAAAAGGGAGATAAGTAAAGAAAAAAAACTATTCAATGTCAATTCAAATATAAAAAGTAAAATTTCCTCAAATAAAATAATTAAATAATAAAAACTAAAAAAAGACTGTTTTTGTTTTTTTTTTTTTTTTTTTGAGTGGACATCATTTTTTAACTTTAAAATTAAGCCTTTCTATTTTATTGGTTTTCAACATTGGCATTAGTTTTATTCTTAATCATGCAGATTAAAATTTTACAATTTATATATATTTTTTAAAGGTTCAAATAATCTTAAAAGTAATATTTCAATATTATTCTAACATCATTAAATTGTCAGGACTATTCATTAGGACCACAAATCTAAATTTAAAATATTTCATCTAAAAAAGAATAAACTAATTGAAAATATTTATGTGTGGTCCAATTTTGTCTATACATGAGAAAAAAATCACTAAATTAAAATATTAAGAAAAAAAAAAAAAAAACAGGTTGGGGGCAAATAAAGGGGACCAGGCAGATCCAGTCCAACTTCTCAGGCCTTGTGGCCCATGAAAGACCAATCACCATCTTGAGTGGGGCCCAGTTTCTCAAATTCGAAAGTTTTCAAATCCATTAAAAAAAAAAAAAAAAATCTTGTTTAAAATTTATAGGTATTTAGTATTTTTTAAAAAAATTATAAATAAAGAAAGAAACGAAAATTTCTAAATAGTTACAAACTAATTGAGTTTGTTTGTTTTTTTTTTTATAAAAAATTTATTATAATGTGAAATATAGGAAAATCAAGTGCTAAAGATGAATTATTTTAAAATATGTTGTTTAATGGAAATTCTCAAATTTATAAGATTAGTCAAATTTAGAAAATAATTATAAATATGGTCACATAAAAAATTAGCAAATATCTTTCTTTTTATTTACAGAAAAATTAACAATATCATTATTAGCATTAATGAGTATTTTCATGCTATATCATTTTATATAATACTGATATTATTAAGTATTTATAATATAATATTAAAACGTAATATTGATTACGAAAGAAAATACTTTATAATTTACCTATATTTTATTTTAATTATTTTGTTCAATAAATTTTCCGGCATATATATACCATCGGTAGCCTTTTATGGCTGATTTCGGACATATTATTATTTCTTTTTCAGAAAAAAAAAAACCATTGCATGATACCACCGAAGTATAAAATTAATATCCCATAGCTAATGTAGAGCAACAACATTGACATTATTATTACTTTTTGTTTTTGGGACAAAATTAACATATCAATATATTGTATATTTACTAAGGAAATAACCGAATGGATCGGTGACACGATTGGTTATCTAGTTTGGTGTTAATCCATTTTTACTGATTCCTAGAATCGGTATTTGTAATCATCTTTCTCCCTACTTATACTAAAAAAATATATATTAAATACAATAATTAATTACTTAGTACCACTATTAATATGATATACCATAATTTTCCCGTTCCTTCTATTTCTTTTGAAAATTCCACCTTGTTATAAATGGTCCCAAAATATTAATTAGAAAATGGTCCCAAAAATATTTATCCTCTTAGCGAAAATAATTGATTGCTTTAAGATGTTAAACTATTGTTGTGTTTTTTAAATCTCTATTCATAATCTTATAATTTCATAATTTTAGAATAAGAGACACTACTTTAATTATTCTACAATATTATGTGGGTCGTGTTTATTATAAGAAACATAGTTTTATAAACAGTTGATCAAAATAGAAAGGGCCAAATCTTTGTTTTACAAGGATTTATTGAAACAGTTTTAAACATCTCTCCTCACCATTCTATCAAAAATTTTAAGATTTATGTTGATATGTCAATTATTTTGTTATATATAGAGTCTCTTTTGTGTAAATGATATATATTGTTTTTTTTTTTGTTTTTTTTTTTTTTTTGACTAATGATATATATTGTATTTAAATATATGAATATATATAACCTTAAAAAAATTGTAAAAAAAAAAAAACAAAAGATACTATTTTAAAGTCAAAGAAAGAAAATGTGTAAAAAATTAATTATTTTTAAGTAAGTGGTTATCATAATTAAATTTATGAGTGCTCTAACCATTAAATCATTTCATAATGGTTGAACCAATTTTTAAATTAAAAGAAAAGGATTAAACTAACCCATTATTAATTCACATGTTGGTTGTGTATAATTTAGTCAATAAGTCAGACAAATTGTATTCTAAATAAATAATAATAATAAGTCAGATAAATTGCAATTTATGCAATTTATAAATAAATATATAAATACCATGTGCCAAAGTCAAATTGGAAGCTAAACACGTGACATTGATAAATTAAATGAAATTAAAATTCTATTCATAGAGTCTAAATTAAGACAAACGATTGAGATAAAATTGAAGTGTATTGAAAAACTGATTGAAGATTGAGATAAAATTGTAGTGTATTGAAAAACTGATTGAAATTGTTCGAATGTGGAATTGTAGGGTGATTATAAATGAGTGGTTATTTTGAGTCATTAGAAATTTTAATTTTAATAATAATTCGTTTGTTTGTGGTTATTTGTAGAAGAGTTACAGTTAATAATTTGTTTGAATGATGATTTTTCTAGAATTGCAAACAATAGCTCGTTTGGATGTGAATTAGAAATGAGTGATTATTTTGAGTGATTAGAAATTAGTCATTAGAAATGAATGATTGTTGGGAAACTTTCAAGATTAGTCAAATTTTAAAAATAATTATAAATGTAGTCACTTTTAAAAAATATTCGCAACCATAGTCATCGATATTAATAAAAATACTGTATTAATGATATATAATATTGAATTAATATTGGATAATAATGTATTAATTAATTAGTATTTATAATACAATATTAAATGTATTAATGACTAGGGATGCAAATATTTTAAAATTTGCCTACATTTGTAATTATTTTGAAAGAATGGCCCATCCAATACAATAATTCATAATTATTTTGAGTGATTAAAAATAAGTGATTATTTTGAATGATTAGAAATGAATAATCATTTTGAGTGATTACAATAGCCTATTTGGAATGATTGTTTGAAGAGAAGTTGCAAAAATTCATTTGTAATAATTCGTTAATTACGTCAAACAAACGCCGTATTGAAAATTCATTTGAAACTTAATTAAGGTGGTCAACAAAAGCAATAGTTGAATGTACATTCAATAACAAATTGTTGTAAAAAAAAAAGAAAGAAAAAAAAAAAATCTTCACTTAAGTGTGTGTTGATTTCTTAACTGCCTTCATGCTAGAGTTTAGAGTTCTTTCATAATTCCAAATGCAAACAACATCATCTTCTCTTGCATTTCTGATGGCCTTATTTAAAAAGAAAATTTCCTTCGTTCTTTATTTTTTCTCAATATAAATTGAGAATTTTGCATGTATAAGAAAAAAAGACAAAATATTTTTATTTATAACATAAAATCAAAATTAATTTATTTGTAGCAGAAAATCCAAATTGAGTTCTATCACTGATAGAATTCAATCAGTTATACACTCATTCTTTTACTGGTTGAGTTTTATCACCGATAAAAATCAATGCTTTGTATGAATTATTTTAAAAATTGTACTGCAAATATAATAATAAAGAGGTAGAATATGCTACTGAAGATAAATTTCCATCTAAATTTATGAATGACAATATTACATTGGTTAGAATACAAACAAAATTATCTTATATGAATTTTAAAAAAAGAAAAGATAATTGATGGCAACTATTATTATAACATCTTTTTAGATGAAATAAAAGATGAAATCATAAAAATTACATTCAAAATAGAAAATATCGCACTAAGATTAATTATGAATTGTTTGCACTTAATTATCAGACTTTACGAGCAACAGAAGTAATGAACTTTCATGATCATGAGCTCTTCACCGGCAATAAAAAGTTTTTATTTTTTATTTTTTTATTTATTGTTTAGTAAATGACTAAAATTTTCAAACTAATTTAAGAATTAGTTAAAGTTATTTTGACTTTAATTCTACGGCTAAATCTAATTTCGTGTATGAAAGAGAGATTTTTTTTGTTTCCTCAAATATCCTTCATTCAATTTATTATTCAAACATTTTAATGTTTGATAAAATTAAATGGTTACACTATTCAAGCTCGTATTAACGAATTTAATATATCAATTAAATCAATAAAATCTAACTCGTTTCACAAATCAAGCTCAATATTCTAAAATACCTCACGTTTTTTTTTTTAAATAAAAAATCTAGATATTTAACCGTATTTTTAATGGGTAACTAGGTAAATGACTATAATTGGGAAATTTATTAGAAAAATGGCTAAAAATATTTCAACTTTAAAAATGTTACCCCACTATGTTTTGGACAATTAGACTCCACTATTTTTTATCTAATTTATTTTTTATTATTTAAAAATAGACTTTTTATAACTATTCTTGAAAATCTATGTCAATCAATTTTCTTTTTTAAATGATAAAAAGATATTTACTAAAGCAATTAAATATTTTATTTAAACGTTGAATGAAGAATTTTTTTTTTCAAATAAAAAAATATAGAAGAAATATTGAACGTTTTTAATCACAAGCTGTACATCCTCTTCCCATATTCATATTATGAGTTAATGTGATGGGATGTAGTTTTACATAAAAAAATGTCAACAGAAAAGAGTCCTATCGATATCTTGTACAATTTATTAAATAGGTTACAGGTTCAAAATTTTTTTTTTCAATATTATTATATAAAAAAACGAATAAAAGAAAGGAAGGCAAGACTAACTTATTGCAAGTGTCATTACTACTCTTTAGGATTTTGTGAGGGACTTCAATCGTGTTTTTTTAAAAAAAATTAAAATATCATTTTGGTCTGTTAACTATCATATTTCTTTTATTTTGGTCTTTAAACTTTAAAAAGTCTAATTTTGGTCCCTCAACTATTATTTTTGTTTTATTTTGGTCCCTATACTTTTAAGATCCAATTTAAGTCCCCCAATTTTGCCAAAAGCTTAAAAATAATCCTTGGAGTTGAATAAAAGTTAACCATAGTTAAAAATTTAATGAGTTGGTAAGAAAAAAAAATAATAATAATAATAATTTCTTCTTCTTCCTCATCCCTTCTTCTTTATCCTTCTTTTCCTTTCATTTTCTACACATATTTCTCACTCTCATTGCAAATTTTTTTCATATTCCTTCAAAATTATCAAACATAATCATACCAGGTGAGAACACCCATGTACATATTGCCCCCATATTCCACACCAAGATTGACTTTGTACACCCATGTACTTATTGCACGTATTGAGAAAAGTTCCACCAAAATCTAGCACAAACCTCGTTGTTCGTCTATTTTTATATTTACTATACAGTGATATATTAACAACTTTAGAACGTATTTCTAATTGAAGACCTACTTCAATCAATGATATAAGTTGATCTATGGTTGTTCTGTATGCAATATCAATATGTATTGTCTTGTAATTATTTATATATATATGTATATATGTATGTATGTATGTATATATGTATGTATGTATATATGTATGTATATATGTATGTATGTATCGTCCCAAATTCTATTAAATGCAATTGGGATAGGAGTGATTTCTATTGAAAATCATCGAACTTTTATTGAGGTAATTAGTCGAAACGAACGATAATTGCCAACATTGCTTCGTTGATGTTAGTATGACTATGGGGTATTTTCTTTGCAAAATAGGATTTTTTAAGAAAGAAATTTTTTCTTTACAAAAACAATCATAAATTTTTTAAATTTTTTTTAGAACAATAAATTTAATTTAATGCATAACCTAGTTGATTAATAATCTAATTAATAAAAGTCAATGTTTCCTAATATTTCCAAAATTAATAATGGTTCTTTTTTAAAATAAAAAAATATAAAAAAAAAACTTTCTTTTAAAAAAAATCCCTAAATTAATAAATTTTATTTCAAAACTAAACATATCATATATTAATTTAGAATATATATATATATATATAATGGATGTAGGTCAAATTAACTAAATTTAGTGTATATTTTCTTCTATCCCCTTTTACATACTTGTGCATATATTCTATAACATTTAATTATAATTAAAGATCTTTTTTACTTATAACATTTTATTTATTATTATGTACAACTTATATATATATATAGAAACATGTACACCTCTATATTTGGACTTTTACATTTCACCATTTATATATCAATGAATAATTTAACTATAGTTTACATAGAAAATCAAGTTAATTTCACACGCTTATAGAAGTATACATGTACTAAATGACGATATTAACACCTCAAACATTTACATGTGTACATACGCATACGGACTCATACCAATTGAACCATCTCATAAGTATAATTTAATTTATCATAATTGAATCTGACTTAAAAATTAATAAACAAAATATTTTAAATATAAAGAAAAAAAAAAAAAAACATATGCCCCCATAACAAGGATTTTATTTAAGAAGGGGGAGATTTAAATCATATCATCTTTAAGCTCAAGGAGATTTAAAAAAATTACCGTTGAATTTGAACTTCTTCTGAGTTTGAGAGTTGTGGTAAGAATGCACAGTTTCTTTTTCATTTTTTTTTAAAGTTAAATTTTATCGCCAAGGCCCAAACTCATGTATGACAGAAAATAGAGAAATTTGCATCTATTATCATTAATATTGTATTATAAATACTTATACATATAATATTATAAGAAAATATTATTAATATCAATGATTATAATTGCTAATTTTTTTTTAAAGTGATATCATATTTGTAATTATTTTATACCATAAACTCATCTAACAATTTATCCAGGAAAATAACTTGGTGTTATTTCAACCATAACATTAGGTAAATTATTTTTGCACAATTTTATTTTACTCTTCAACAATTTCAATTTTATATCCATGATTTCTTTTTCTGGATTTGATATATATTTAAATAATATAAGGCCAAATACCGATTTATAGGATTGAATTTGAAATTGAAATAGAATATTATCAAATAAGATAACCAACGTGCACAATCAATAATTTGGTCCTAACACTTAATTTGTTTATGATAATTTTATAACCATACAAGAAATTTGAGAATTTACAAAGGATGTAGAATTCCAAAACAATGGTTTCTTTCTGCTGGGGCTTTTAGTGTTCGAAAGATTTTGTTTTGTTTGTGATTTAGTTGTTCCAGAAGAAGATTGATTCTAGAGTTAGATCATTTCGCCAACAAAATTTGAATTGGGTTGGTTTTTAAATTCAAAATATTAAGTTTAATTTTAGATCTCGTTGTGGTTTTGAATTAATCCAAAATTTAATTAATTAAATAAAAATATATAATTAATATTAATGGTATAATGGTCTATTACAATTTAATTAATCAAATACTTATTTTTGAAAATTTATTTTAGACATGAATTTTAAAATTTAATTAACCTAGCTATTTTTCTAGGTAACAATCATGGTATTTTATTCGTTTATAACCAAACAATAAAATTATTGCACCACTGTTCTATTCGATAAAAAGTATGAATTTTTTTTAGACAATCAAAAGGTATGAATTCATACCGAATTGATCGGTGGCGCGATTGATTATCTGGATTGATGTTAATCTATTTCAATTCCACGGTCACGAGTTCGATCTCTGGAATCGGTATTCCCTTCTCCAACTTATACTAAAAAAAAAGTATGAATTCATTCCGTTGTTGAGTTTAAAAAAATATTTTTATAATGTATCATCATAATTTATAAAAATAATAAAAACTTTTTAGTTTTATTCAGGCTATTCTTTATTTATAAATTTTGTATAAATAATGAGGGATTTTAACAATTGTGCAGATCATGTCATGGGCGTATCTTTCGGAATAAATTATTTAAAAACGCTCCTTAAAATTAGGAGAAAGACCCGTTATTACTTTATTAGTTATCTTGAGAAATAAGTCATTCACAAAATGTTAAAATAACGAGAGTTTAGTCCTGAATTTAAATCTTCCATTTTTAATTATTATTTTTTTTGTTTGAACTGCATTATCAATAGTTACTTAAAAATAATAATAATAATAATAAGTCTTTCATCAAAATAATCTTTAAAAGGAAAGATAACAACTTAATTAGTTTTTTTTTTAAATAATAATAATAATAAGTCTTTCATCAAAATAAGCTTTAAAAGGAAAGATAACAACTTAATTAGTTAAAAAAAAAAAAAAAAAAAAGAAATAAGTAACAAGACTAAACTTCTAAATGAAAGATAACAACTTAATTAGTATTTTTTTTTTAAAGAAATAGAAATAAGTAACAAGACTAAACTTCTAAATGAAAGATCTATTTAATTTAGGAAATAGGTATTTCACAAAAATAACTTTAAAAAGAATGAAACCATCCTTTAGTAATACATAATCTCAAAAAAATAAAATAAAATAAAACCTCCCAATTATACATTAAGAAGCATGAACACGGACACGAGATAGCACGGACACATAGACACAACATTATTTGAAAATGCAAGACACGGATACATTGAGAACACGTTGTTTATTATTATTTTTTATGATATGCTATTAAAAGATCAAATTCAAAATAATTTAGTTTTTTTACTAACTATGAAAAGTAATTCAAACAATGACGAACGTGAAGATTCAATTAGCGTTTGAATTTAACCCACGCACGTAGTTAGTTATATGAGTCCATTTAAATCAAATAAAGAACAAAATCTCACAATTCTTTAAATACCTACCAAAAGCACACAAAACAAAATTTTGTAAGCCTAAAAATTTATAAGTCTACCTTTAACAATCTCTAAATTTTATAATTAGCTTTTACCTCCTTTTCTTTTTCTCCATTCTATTTTCTCTTTTTTCTTTCCTTTTTCCATCTTAGTCTATATATCTTTGATGGACGCTGTCGTCGTCGACGGCTTCCACCTGCCAACACTACCAGTTATCGAGTTATCGACCATTTGAAACAAATAAGTCTTAAATGAGGTGTCCATGAAGTGGCTATAGTGTGTCCGTGAAGTGTCCAAAATTAAAAATAATAATAATAAAAAAGGACATGAAATTTGGAGTGCCGGATACGATTTGTGTTCTACAAAGAAACACTAAGTCGTAAGCTTTTTTTTTTTACATCAATATGAAGAATAGTGTGAATCATAGCAACCATGCTAATGAAGAAGAGTCGGACAAGGAGCAAACCACATGAACAAGAACATGTTGGGATCACGCAAGGGTGTACACGATGTTAACTAATAGCCTTATTTTGTATTTTCTGTTTAAATTTGTATACGTAGCTGTATTTTCTGTTTAAATTTGTATACGTAGCTGTATTTTATGATAATTTGTATTTTATTTAGTCCATATTGGTTAGAGCCCAACAGACTTCTCTTGTGTATATATTTGATCCATTTGAATAACAAGAGAAATTATTTCTGATCTCAAAAGCGTCATTGTAACAATAACGCTCTTATTCCTCCTTTGTTTTTGTTGTAGAGTATGAAGTCGAGATTGAGGTCCTCTAATGTTTCATCTATCTTTTTGTTTTAAAAATAAATAAGAAAAGGAATACAAGAAAAGGGGAGCAAGGGAAATGGTTTAGGCGTAAACTACGTGAGATGAAAAAATATATATATGGCATTGTTAATTATTATATTTAGTGTAATTAAAAATAAAATTAAAAAAATCTTTAAAAATTAACTTTTAGATAGAAGATTTTGGATGTATAATAAAAAAGATGAAAGTATTTTCATTTATAGCATAAAATTATAACTAACCATTTGTAGGAGGAAATCCAAATAGAGTTCTATCACTAGTTGAGTTTTAATATTGATTGAATTCTATCAATGCTACACTCGTTTTATCACAGATAGAAAATTATGTGCATTATTTTAGAAATTGAAGGTAAATTCTCTTTTAGATAATTGATCATTAGAAATTGAAGATATCATTTAATAGTTTTAGAATTTCTTTTTCACCACTAATCAAGACAACGATGCATGGTTAAAAACCATTGTTATTATTATTACTCTCATAATGACAAATTGTTAATTCTTTATTAATTTATTTTACTGTGTCGGAGAAACACTCATCTCATATTAAAAAGGTGAAAATTTTTCAACATAGATATATGGATTGCTCTGCTGTTGTCAATTATTTTTAAAGTAGAATCTCATATTATCTAATATAAGAATTGTAAAAAAAGAAAAGCTTATTTCTACTACATTTGAATTGTATCTAATAAAATATAATCATACTCAAATCTCAATGTATAATGTTGTTATAATTACTTCAATATACAAGACTCATAATTCGACTAGTTTTTACTTTACGTAAGAAAATTAGCATTGCTCGTACCGACCACCGGCTTTGACTATGTTTACTACACATGCATATGTCTTATAAATTACAAAAAAACCAAAGAGATGAGGGATTTATATAAACTCTCAATTCAATAATGATAGTGACTAAAGCTATGGAGTTTGAAATCGCAAGTTTCATTTTAGTTTCCTTTCTCTGGTGGTTGTGGGTATGGCGACGCCGTGGTTCGGCCGCGGCAGAGAAGGAGCAGCTTCCACCAGGACCACCGCGGTGGCCCGTGGTAGGAAACTTGCTCCAACTCGACTTTTCTGTACACAAATCTTTCACAAAACTCGCCTCCAAACACGGCCCAATCATGACCCTCCACCTCGGATCGATGACAACCGTGGTGGTCTCGACAAGCACGGCGGCACGTGAGATGTTCAAAAACCACGACGCGCCGCTATCGGGACGAATGATATACGAAGCAATGAGAGGGAATCACGGCACAGACGGGTCCTTAATCGCCTCCCAATACGGGCCCCACTGGCGGATGCTGAGGCGGCTGGCGTCCACCGAGCTCTTTGTCGGCAGCCGCCTCGACGCCATGGGACACGTACGACGGAGGTGTGTGGACGCGATGGTGCGGTTGGTGGAGAAAGAAACAACCAAAAACGGTGGCGCGTGTGGACACGCGCCGGCGATTGACTTGGGGAAACTTTTCTTCCTAATGGGATTTAATTTAATCGGAAATCTGATATTTTCCAAAGATCTTTTGGACCCGAATTCGAATAGGGGGAATGGGTTTTACTACCATGCCCGGAAGGTGATGGAGCTCGCCGGCAAACCGAATGTGGCGGACTTTTTGCCGGGGCTCCGGTGGGTTGACCCGCAAGGGATAAGGAGGAAAACCCAGTTTCATGTGGACAGAGCGTTTGAAATTGCAGGGGAATTTATAAACGAAAGATTAAAGGAAAAAGAAATTGAAATAAAAAAAGATGGAAAAAAGGATTATTTGGATGTGCTTTTGGAGTTCCGTGGCGATGGCGTTCACGAATCTTCCGGATTCTCTTCTTGGATCATCAACGTTATCGTCCTCGTAAGCTTTATTTCTTTTTTTTTTTTCTTTTTTAATTGAGTTTTTGGGGATAGAAATTGGAAATAATGCAAACCCAAAAACAAAAAATGCTAAACTATAAATTTATTCATTATCATGTTAACCACCTGGATTTAAAGAAAAAAAAAAAATATATAACTATTGAAAATGATAGATTTAAACTCATGATTTTTTATCATTTTTTGTAATATAAATTAGAAGAGTAGATACATAGAAGTTGTACCGACTTTTAAGTTCGAACTAAATTTAAATTTTTATCATTAAATATGCATGGATGTCATTGTTAGCCTTCATTTTTTAAAATATTTTACACCTACAACATAATTATATATATACACAAATTGATTTATTTGATTTGATGTTTTTTTTTTTTAACTCTTCAAAATATTTTTATGTTTTTGAAAGTAGATTTCTTTATATATATAGAAATAGAGTTGTTAATCTTAATTCAATATTTAAAAATAGCTCATTTAAAAAAAAAAAAAAAAAAAAAAGTTTTCAAATAACTATATAGAATTTTTTTTTTCTAACTATTTCATAATGTAGTTTATTATTTGATAAGAACGGTTTGAGTTGAAGAAATTTATATTTCAAATGATTAGATTGGGTTTAGAAGTGTTCTAACCTAACTCATCTTAATTCATGAACACCCTGCTAAATTCAATGAAAATTTTCTTTGATTTACTATGCCATAGTGATTATTTGTAACTATCTGTCAGTTATGTACTTAATAGGTCATTTTTAATGTTTACCTAGTTATCAAATATAAAATTGGACATTTAAAATGTTATTATGTGCATGATTCAATTTAATATATAATAGATAATTATTAAAAAAATGTGTTAGACATAAAATAAAAATGAGGCAAAAATTTAGTGGTAGATAACAATAAAAATAAGTAGACTTGATTTTATTTAATTTTTTAAAAGAAAAGTAGACTTTATCGTACTAGTAACTAAGGATGGTTCATTTCTCAAAAAAAAAAAAAAAAAAAACTAAGGATTGTTCATAATAAGTCATATAAATTTTGCATAATAATATCCAAACATGGGAAATGCTGTATCTAACGCTACGTAAGCAAAAATATAGATTATCGTATTTGTATATTGTTTAAATGACTAATTTATTATTATCTAAAAAAAAAGGGATTAATTTATTATATTATTGTCACATATGAGGTTATATGAGAAAAAAGTAAACGAATGAAGATTTTTATTTTTTAAGAAAATTGAAGTAGGTGGATGAAGATTGGAGAATCGGATTTGTTTTGTTTGTTCGTATTTTTTTTTTCAAATCTCTTAATAAATAATGTATTATAAATTTTGGGGTATGACTATTTTATAAATCATACTTTGTATTTTAGTAATGTTGTGCTTTTATATTAATTCTTTTGAAAAATATTTATATAGTATAACATTACGATTAGAAAACATGAATATTTAGTCCACAAGATTATGAATATTTTATTTTCACAATCACTTGATTAGCATTATTAAAATTACTAAATTTATAATAAAGTGTGTTTAGCTAAAAAATAATAGAGTTGTATTATTCATTAAGAAATAGCAAATTTAAATTTTTTGAATTTATTAAAGGGATTTTGTTTGAATAAACATCTAACAGTTTTATAGTTATATAATATAATGTAGACTAAAATAATAACTTGACTAATTTTAAATTTTATTATACTAATAAAGTAATTATTTTAATATTGACATGAATTTAATTTCTAGAGAAAATAAATAAAAAAAATATTATTTAATATTATTGAAATACGAGAAATAAAAATGTTTAGTTTAAAATTATAGAGATCAAATATAAATTTTATCTTAAATCTATGGACTAATATATGTATATATATATATATATATATA
>JBBMKA010079874.1:0-14543 GCA_037833695.1 Sechiopsis laciniata | reverse complement strand
TTCTTAGATAGAACTTGTTAGGTTGTCATCATCTAGAGGCTGAGAGTGGACCAACGTACGTGTCCCCACTGATCGGGGAGGATAGATTCCTTACCCCCGGCAGCCGGGTGTGGAGTAGCTACGACACTGGCATAAGCCTAGTCTATAGCCTACTAGAGCGGAACCCTGCCAACGGTGTAAACCTGCCTTGGTCGTTTCTTAGCTTCAGGAATCGGTGGTATTCAGGCTGCTACAGTCGAGCGCCGAGGGTCTCGCACTACTGTAGATTAGTGACATCACTTCTGAGTCTTTAGGCATGCGTACCTAGATTGGCGTAGTATGTCCCTAGGCCCCCACGCGTTAGGCGCCAGGCGGAGTGCTTCCTCGGGCTAATGTTCGTGAGTACACCATTTCCTTTTCGAGTCTAGAGCCAGACAATGGGTACTTTCCCAACTGTCCCAGGACCAGTTTGGAGAGCTGGTTAAGACCAACTGTTGAGCAGTCGCATAGGCTGAAGGTAAGAGACCTTCGAGGATATCTATTTCGGGATCAGCTTTTGAGTTGGTCATTTGGCCGAGGGTATGTGTAAGGACCTAACCCAAAAATGGTCCTAAACCTGGTCCTTACTCAGCATGCATGCATAAAGATAATTAAAAATCACCTAGCATTCTAGTTTGCATAAAAACATCCATTTAAAACTCCAAGGAACCTGTTTATAAACGTTTAAAGAATTTATTCCCTGTTCAAACATTAAAAAGCAACCCTGGCCAGAGCATAATTTGAAATAGCAAAATACAAAACATTCAAATACAACATCAGGTTCCATATGCAAATCCTATGGACTCCGTGTCCAACTACATGCTGAATTAAATCAATAAATAAAACATAAAGCAGAGTGCCGGTGGCTCCCATGATCATACAGCTCCTCCTCTAGCCATCCTGGTGCTGTCCCAAGTTACCTGGTGGAAAACCACAGAAAATAAGGGTGAGTACAAAGCCACTCAATAAGAATCTCCAACCGAGGTACAGTACAAAACAACGCATCATCTAGCATCCAAGTAAACAAGCAAACAGTTACCAACACAGAATCTCTGGAATGAGTTGTCAACATAACTCCTGAGTCATCGAAAGTCTCTTACTCCCGGCCTAATAATATCGTGGAGTAATGGGCATAGTTATTTTTGGAGCAGATCATTTGGTACCATGGTGTTCCAACAAAGATTGTGTAAGACCGAGATTCTCGTTTTACTTCTCATTTCTAGAGAGCACTCCAGATTGGTTTGGGTACAGAGTGCAATTTTAGGATAGTATTTCATCCTTAGATAGATGGTCAAATAGAAAGAGTGAATCAGATTTTGGAGGATATGTTGCGAGCTTGTGTCGCCTTTTCGGGTAGTTGGGATCAATATCTGTACCTGATGGAGATTTCTTATAACAACAGTTATCAGTCAACCATTCAGATGGCTCCGTTTGAGGCTTTGTATAGTGAGCGTTGTAGGTCTCTAGTGTTCTGGGAAGAGGTAGGTGACAGGCAAGTTTTGGGTCCCAAGTTGTTGTAGTTTACCAACGAGGTAATTCAAAAGATTAGATCTCGGATGTTGACAATGCAGAATAAGCAGAAAAGCTACGCCAGTGTTCAGTAAAGAGATTTGGAGTTCGAGGTTGGCAAGCATGTGTTTTTTAAAGTGGTACCGATGCGTGGTGTGTTGATGTTTGATAAGCGTGGAAAGTTGAGCCCTAGGTTTGTCGGTCCCTTCAAGATCCTTGAGCGAGTTGATGCAGTGGCTTACCGTTTAGACTTGCCCCCATATTTGTCTGTAGTTTATAGTGTGTTTCATGTGTCGATGTTACGACAGTATATGGCAGACCCTTCTCACATTGTTGACTTTGAGTTGTTAGGGCTAAACAAGGATTTAAGCTTCGAGGAGAAGCCTGTGTGGATTGTAACCCAGGAGCGCAAGACCTTGCGTAATCGAGAAATCAGTTTAGTTAAAGTTCAGTAGAGATGTCAGAAAGTTGAGGAAGCAACTTGGGAGCTTGAAGATGAGATGAGGGCTCATTACCTAGAGTTGTTCAGACTTAAGGACTTTTAGGAACCAAAGTCATAAAAAGACGGAGTATTGTAATGGCCCAGGTTTTCGATACGGTTCTCTAAGTATGATTTTTAGTTAGATTAGTTGGTTTGTTGGGCCGTTATTGCATTCATAGCCTTTAAGGATAATTTGGTAAATTTACCCTTATGGCCAGTTTTATGATTTAATGAGTTGTTGAGTCGTATTTGTGATTTTCAGGGCTTGAAGGTTAGTTTTTCATTTTAGTCCTTTTTTCCATATGTCCAAAAAGGGTTTGGATTCGATCGATCATTCATTCGCTCTTGCATTGTTTCGTTCAAAAGAAAGGCCAGGTGAGTTTGCGATCGTTCGCTTCTCTTCTCCATCGATCTTCTCCTTTATTCTCCATTGATCATTATTTGGTTTCTTATCCAGCCGTATCACGCCGATGTCAACCACTCATTACTGCACTCTAACCTGCTCTCGATCGTAGCCATTCTTGGGCTGCTCACATCATGCACCCGAGCCATGTAGCGACGAGCCACTGAGCCTTGTCGTCGATCTCCCACTCCTGCGCGCCTGGCCAGCCGCACCGCAGCCACGCCCCACGACCGCAAGCTCAGTCCTACTGCAGTCCGCCTGCCCGCATGCCTCTGCGCACCCCCATGCACACGCCTACGTCTACACCGCAGCTGAGCCTGTCTGCATGCTGATCCCCACCTTGCAGTTGACTGCACCACCGAGCAGAGCCTTGGTTTGGGTCCTTTGTGGTTGGGACTTGGGTAACCTCTGTTCCCTGAGTTCTTGTTAATTTAGATTACTCATTATTTTAGTAATAAACTACATTAAAATTGTATGTTTAGGTTGAGTTCGTTCGTGATTGGTATCTACAGCTCAAGAAGCATCTTTTACTTTTCTATATTATTATTTCGGGTAAGGATTCCTTGTCATGGGTTGAGTGGACCCTGCGCTTATTTTCATTGATTTCATCTGTGCTGTATGTTTTATTAATTTCTAGCATGTTTAGAAATCTTGTTAAGTGATATGCAATGACCTGACTATTAGGGTGTTGGCATGTAGCTCGTTTGTGTTTCTGATTTGTAGAATCCTGATAGGATGACTTGAATTCTTGTATGATGAGCATGTTGTGATATGACTAGAGCTTAGCATGTAGCACTCCTAAATTTTAGTTGTTAGGTTGTCATCTTCTAGAGGCTAAGAGGACACGACGTATAGTTGTCCCGACGAGTCAGAACCAGTGAGGATTGATTCCCACCCCCAGCAGTCGGGGATTGAGATGCGATGCACTTTCCCAGTGAAGCCTAGTTTATAGCCTACTAGAGCGGGATCCTTTTCCTGGTATAAGCCTGCCGTGGAACGATCTTTAGCTTCAGGCGTTGGGTGTGAACAGGTTGCCACAGTTGGGTGCCGAGGGCCTCCCACCATCTATGGATCAGTGGACACATTTCCTTGTAGTTGGGCATGTAGACCTGGACCGGCGTAGTTTGTGTAGGCCTACATTTACCTCTGTTTGCAGCAGCATGCAGTATGCATGAACACACATTAGATGCTGAGAGGACGGCTCCATCGGGCTGATGTCGTTAGTACACCATTTCGTTCAGTCTAGAGCCAGACACTTGGGTGTAGGTGGTCCCTCAAATTTCTAGGATTAGCATAGCGAGCTGATCACTTAGCCGAGAGTTAGAGACTCTCGAGGTATTGGGAGTTATGTTGATAACTCATTCTAAGATATGTTGGTTGTTGTATTACATGTATGCAAGAATGCTAGATGATGTGATGTTTGTGTACTGTACCCTGACTGAGGGTTCTTACTGAGTACCTTTGTACCTACCCTTATTTTTGTGGTTTTCCACCAGGTAACTTGGGACAGCACTAAGATGGCTAGAGGAGGCGTTGTGGATCATGGGAGTCCGCTATCTTTATTTATTATTATCTCATTATTTGATTCAGCATGATAGCTAAGTTGATTTAATATTTTGAACTAGTTTAAGAATCTCTGGCAAGAGGCTCGAACTCATGTTTTAGTTGTTTTTACCGTTGAAACTAATTATGGTTGAATAAAGTGGTTTTAGATTTTTAGTTGTTTACTCGTGTAACTGTATTAAACCATGCATGCTGAGTAAGACCGAGTCTAACGTTGTTTAGAAGTCGGGTTCTTAAACCCTCCTTCCTTTATGAAATACCTGTTCTTTTTTTCCTTTTTTTCTTTTTCTTTTTTGAACAATTGTAACTTTTCTTTTTCTTCTCCGGCCATTGGTCCTTCTTCTCTGCCACACCACCCAACAATTTTTTTTCTCTTTCTTCTGCCAAATTTTCTTTAAATTTTGCTTTCATAGGCCTCTTTCTTTTTCATAAGCTATAGAATTGATACCAACCCACAAACGGAACTTATTTTCCGACCATAAATGCCATGGATGACTTCCCCCCACAGTTCCATCTTTTTCTTCTTTTCTTTTGAATCTTTTTCTCCAGCCATATCTTCCTTCTTCGCCATTTTTTTACCCGACACTTAAATGTCCTCTTCTTCTGTTGCCAACCCATGTTGGGTGGTACACGATCAAACTTTTCTTTTGTTCTTCCATATTTCTCGTTGCTCTTTTTCCACACTTTATTTTTGCACACTTTGTTTTATGTGCTTCTCTTGGCCTATGTCTCTACTGGATACTTGTTGGACACATTTGTGTTGCTCATTGCAGTTCTTGTTGGTTTGTCTTCTTCCCTTTTTTCTGTGTTCAACTCCAACTTCACCTTTTGTTGGTTACACATTGTCGACTTTCTTTGTATTTTCTTCAAATGTCCTTGTATCACCTTCACAACTGTTTCATTTCTTCCCATCTTTCGATTTGTTTTGTCATAGATGCTCGTAACTCTGACAAGATTTCATCACAATTCATTGCTTGATATCTTGCCCAAGGAAGAACTTGCTCTGATACCAATTTTTTAAGACACCAATAATCTTAACAATACACAATAGAACATTAAATACACAACAACACTATATTAAGAAAGAAAGGTTACAATGCCATACCCTTAGCCTTTCGAGAGGGCTATGTCACTCCACCAAAGTCTTCTACAAGACAAATGTCAAAATATCCATACCTCACAAGGAACCCGAACTACTCTATTTATACTAAAACCTCAAAGTTCTAATTACTATTCTACCCTTACATATATTATACTAATATTCCCATCCTACCCTTGGTACTCTATCATTATCTTATAGTGATTATTTTTTGGTTGCAAGTAGCAAACTCAGTGGTGGTTTATGTTTGTTGTGGATTGATGAGGTAGATTTTGTAAGATCTAGATTTAAAAAATAAAAACAATAAACATAAATAACAATCGCGCAAGCTTTTCGCTTCGAGATTGGAGAGACAATGCACACAACAATTTCTCTAAAACACTTTCCTTTATTTCTCAATTAAACTTTTTCTATAACTCTCTACACAACTTTTCATCTCTTCACTTTCTTTTGCTCTACGACTTTCTTTGCAATTTACAATGAAGGAACTCTCTATTTATAGCCTATTACAAACTTGGTCTCCAAGTTCTTTCCATAAGTATTTCCCACTAATTGCTAAAACAATAAAATCTACCAATTCCTTAATTATTCTCCTAAATTGACAATCCATTAATTCCTACCAACAAATTCCTAAATTAATTATTCCATATTCCAAAAATACATTTAAGTTTATTCCAACAAAACTCCTCCATAGACTTAAATGCTTCTGTCATCCGTCATGCCAATCATCTTCTTGAATTTCTCGAACAACACTTTCGGCAACGACTTTAAAAATATATGCAAATTGATCCTTGCTCGCTTCAACGCCTTCCAATACGAATAAACCGGCTCCTGCATGAACCGATTAACAATGCCAACACTTAATGCCAGATCCGTTCTCGCAACAGGAGCAAAAACTTCATCATAATCAATTCCTGACTTCTGCTTGTATCCCTTTGCAACGGGCCGAGCTTTGTCCCACTCTATCTTCCATTGCGCATTCATCTTCTTTTTAAATTCCCACTTCACACCAATCGGCTGACTTGCATTCAGCAATTCTATCAGCTTCCATGTATCATTGCGCTCTATCGCATTAATCTCTTCATCCATTGCGGTTTTCCACTTGTCTCGCACTACTTCCTCAAAGTTAATATCTTCCGCATCTACTAAAAGACAAACAAGATGTACCTCATTTGTCGCATCGTACATTTCTTGCAAACTCTGCATTCTAGGTTGTTGCGGTTCTTCTTTTTCTCTTCTTCTTCACTGTTTCAGACTCTTTTGGCATGCTCGTTGATGCAACGACTGGTAGTTCTCCAACTTCGATGCTAACTTCCATCGACTTGTTCCTATCCCATTCTCTAACTTCATTAGCACCCGGATTTCTAGTCACTTTGTGTCCGCTCTGACACAGCCGACAACGTGGATCGTGGAGTATGAGTGTCAGAAGTGGAACAAGCTTTTGGCAGAGCAACGATCGTGGAGCAGGCCATTCGCAGAAGCTGTCGGGAGCCCTATAAAAGGCAAGAAACATCACTGTTCAAAAGGTTCAGAATTTCTTAGGCATTTTGTTAGTATTATCAGAGCTCTCTCCATTCCGACCAAGTTCTTCTCTATTTAGTCTTTAAGGCCGTCGGGGAGATTTCGTCGGCCGTAGTTGTCCTTTACCACTTTCTAGCATAGTTTATGTGCTTTCTTAGGAGTTGAGTTGTACTGGAGTTCCACTGGAGACATTCAGAGTTAACAAAGTTCCAGGAGTTTTCTTATCTTTTCATCTTGACTTCTTGTTATTTTCACCTGTTACTCTCTTTTGTTTACTTAATATTTAGCTTAAGAGCATGTTTTCCGTTTCATTATTTTTTTTAAGCATGTTTATCAGTATAAGTAGCTAAACCTATTAGCGGAAGGTTACTGAAAAATAGGGTGTTTCGCTTGGGCGAAGGGCTAGCGATCTGAACTTTTTATGCATGCTGCTTTAAATTCATTTCCATTCCGTTTGACGCACCGCGTGTATAACTTTAATTCGCTTCCAGAGAAGAAAGTAGAGCGAACTTGCATATATAACACTAGGATTGCTAGGATTGCCTGCTAATCAAAGAACTCTTAGAGATAAGGTTCGCCTAGTGCTGCAGTTTAGTTTACGTTAATAGTTGTTTGAGTTTGAGATAACCAAGCTAGGAGCTCGAGAGAGCCAAGGGAAACCTGGCGGTTGTTCGCCCTCGCTAACCTAAGCGCTTAAGCGAAGCCCCTAAAAACCCTAACCCTTTTCGATACTTCTCTCATATTGTTATCTCTACTATTTCGTTATTTCGCCTACACAGCTAGTAATTAATCATTTCATCAAACAACTTTTTAATCTCAACTCTTACGTGAAAACGAATCGAAAGCATGACAAATCCCTGTGGAGAATGACCTTTACTAAAATCAAAACTTGCTACAACATTGACCTCGTGCACTTGCACGTCTTTGGGGAACTACACACACATTTCGCTTAAAGTGAGCCAAGATTTCGCTTAGGTGAATCCCTACACTGTCCACGTCATCATCCGCATTTAATTATTATTTTTATATTGTTGTGTGACAGTTTCGTCCAAACACTACTCATTTGGAGATTGAGGTTAATATGATCAAAATAGTTAATTACTTGTTAGAAAATTGATGTTAATAATGGTTCGAGCATTATTTTTAAAGGTGGTTAGAGTAATTAACAACAATTATATTGTTATCATCAAGAATTTATGAGTTTCAATTATCAACTTCAATGGTTATTGATTAATCTTAAAAAAAAAATTAATCTTTTTAATTTAATAATAATTAGAAGAATTCGAATTCATGACATTTTATTTCATTAACACACATGTATACCTCTAAAATATAATTAAAAAATATATATCATATCGAATAATCAATCAACTTTTAATTTTATATTTTGTTACTAAACATATAAGTAAATAAATGAGGCATATATAATCATAAATTTTTAAGAAATAACTAAATTTACCATTGAATGAACCGTTAAAAATATGAATTATTAAACAAGCAGTAAGATATGATAATCTTATTAAAGAAGTAATAATTACTTTTCATAACAGAAAGATGCAAGAAAAAGTAATATTAAGTTTATTAAAGTTTGTTTCATAACTTTTGTTTTTTCTATTTTAATTCTTTTACTTTTAAGTATTAGATTAGAATCTTTATAATGGTAATAAAACTCAAATTTAGTATTTTTTGTTAATTTATTGCTATCTTTTATTTAAAGATTCTTTTCTTATTAATTTTTCATAATTTTAGAAATATGTTTATATGAAACTTTTTATGTATTAAAAAATATAAGGTTTTTTATGAATTAAAATTACTATTACTGTTTCATAAATTATTATAAAAAAAATTTATTTAAAGATTTAATTCTCAAATGAGAGTTAAATTGAATTAACTTTTCAAGCAAACTCTTTAATTATTTTTAAGACAGAAATATTTGAGTATTGATAATAATAGTGATTGAGCATAAGTTTAATGAACTTTAGTAAGAGATTTGAAAGAGAATTCGATGAGTGTTAAAAATGCTTAAAAGTGATACCAAAACAAGTTTTTAAGGAGGGGTCTTTACCATTCCTCTTCTTAAAAAAACAAACAAACATATCTAAAATTATGAGTGATTTCGGTTCGATTTTTGTCAGTTTTGTACCAAATCAACAACTGAACCGATATCATCGGTTTTCAAAAAAATTATCCATCCAATGCCCAATAAAGGATAGACCATCGGTTCGGTTCGATTTTGGATCTGATCCGATGTCCAATTTTTTTTAATATATTAAAAATATTTTTCATAAAAAAAAAATCTCATAAACAACAATATTTTTAAAGGTCGAAAGTATTTTTTAATATATTAAAAATTATTTAAGGATACATTTTACTTTAAATGAGAGGGAATTAAGAAAATCTTCCACAGTTTAAAAAATCTTCAAAATAATAAAAAAAATATAACTTTATATGATTTATTGACAAAATATATATTTATTTATAATCTCAAAAAATATATGCATGTATAGTATTGTTCAGTTTTTATTGATATTTTAAAATCAAAATCGAAACCGATTCAATATTTTCGATTTTTTCAAATTACAAACCCATGTCTGATTTTGTGCTAAAAAACCGATCCGATCTATTGGGTTGGATTAATTCGATTCGATTTTTCGATTTTTTGGTTTTATGTTGTACCCTACCTAAAATAATCGAACAAATAAAATTTGATTAAAAAAAAGATACGGTGCAAGAAAACTTAGCGTACAAGAGAAGAAACGAAGCAGCGACCGAGCTCCGGTCGACGAAGTCAATCGCTACAGCTTTGCTCATGGCGTCATTTACTTACCCTGCTTCGAACAAACAATTCTATATTATCGAATTCCCCATTCCATTTCTAACCCGATTCCCTAAGAAATGGACGAAATCGAGGCACTTACCGAAAGATTAGGGTTGAAACCGTCACGGAAAGGGCTTCCAATGGCAGCTTCTAGGGCAAACTCTTCTAAATTGGATTTAGTTCTTCAACCTTTGCACAATCTGACTAGCGCTTCGTCTTTATCTGGAATTGCTGATGCAGATATGTTGTTTGATTCTTCTAATCAAAGTTTTTCCAAGGAATTCGACGATTTCTTTCGATCCTTTGAACCTAAATTGGAGGGACCTGCTGCGATTGGGGGATTTTGGATGATGGAGCTAAGATGGACTGGGCCTCTTGCCAAGACCTCATTCCGGGCTCTTTTCCGCCAACTTTCAGGCCCAATACCCCGTGCGTTTTCTTGACTCTTTCATCATACTTTTAAACGAAAATTGTATTTCATACACAAAATAATTTATTACAAATGTAGATAAATTTTAAATTATGTGTATTCATAATTATTAATATAGTTGTATAAATATAAATATAGATAAATTTTTAAAATATTACATCCGTAATTTTTTTTTTTTTTTTTTTGAGATTGAAATCCATAATTATTGATACACTATTATAAATATTCATTAATACTATAATATTTATTATTAATACAGAATTATGTATTATTAATATATATTAGTATTAAACTATGATCCATTATATTTATAATTATTTTTTGTATTTGACAAATCTTATAAGTTTACCGTAGTTAAATTTATGAAAACTAACAATCAAAAAAATAATTATAAATATTATTATTAATAAGTATAGTCACATTTTTTTTATAATATTTAGTATTAATACATATTTATAATATATAATATTAATATTAATGAGTATTTATAGTACAATATTTATATTAATGATTATGTATCCAAATATTTAAGTTGTTTATTTTTATAACTATTTTCGGAGAAGAGTCCATTCATCCCTTAAATTTAATGTTTCTTAATAGATTAATTAATTTTAAGTCTTTTTTTTTTCTGTGTTCGGTCAAACAGTACGTACGTTCGAAGTTTTATTAGTTTATTTTTTGATTCAAAATTAAAATCTTATTTATATTAAAATTTATTTTTATCAATAATTTTAAAGACATTCCAATTTTTTTTAATAATAAAGACATTACAAATTTAGTTGTAGAATCATTTTGATTTCAAAAGTTAAATTTTTATTCCTGTAATTTATAGAATGATATAATTTAATTCTTATGATCTTGAACGTTTAAAATTTAATCCGAACTTACAGAATATCTCATAAAATACGTTTATAAATTAACTAATAATAGTTTATATTTAGTATGTAAATACAACTATTATTTAAAAACAAAAAGTAAATACTCATTTATTTTTTTTATTTTTAATTCAATACTATTTTATTGTAGGGGATGGGATTGGAACCCATAAGGGTAAATAACATTTTGGTCCTCAACTTTGAATTTTATCTCATTTTGGTCTCTAAATTTTTAAACGTCTAATTTTAATTTTAAAATTTTGAAATTTGTCCTGTTTTAATTCTTGAACTTTCAAAACTCCAATTTAAGTCCTATACTTTAAATAAAAAAACTTAGAAGTAGTCAATATAGTAAATTTAAAATTAATATTAATCAAAATTGATTCAATAATGCTAATAATTTTAATACAATCAAATACAACTTGTGAACATATTTCTAAAACTTATAGAGAGAGATGATAAAAAAAAAAATTTAAAAAGTAAATAATTTTTTTCTTCTAAGGACCAATTTATTATTTTTTTTTAAATTTCAGGGACTGAAATGAAACAAATCTCAAATTTAGAGACTAAAATTAGACTTTTAAAAGTACAAAGTCTAAAATTGAACTTTTGAAAGTCAACAATCAAAATAAAATCAAAGTTCAAATTGTTTCAACTTTATTGGCATTACACTTTGATTGATTTTTTTTTTCTTTTTTTTTTTCACTATCACAAACCAACCACATCCTTTAGATTACTAAAAAAAAGATTTAAAAAATTAAAAAGAAAACCTCATAGGAGGTGTTTGGTTGAGTGGTTATTTTGAGGGATTATTTTAAAGAGTTGTTTGGATGACAAGTTGTTGAGAGTTTGGTAGAGGAATTATAATAGGAGTCCGTTTGGATGTGTTTATTTTTAGAGGGGTTATAATAAAAGCTCGTTTGGATGTTTGTAGTAGAGTTGTAGGAGAGTTTAGTTATTTATGAATGATTTGACATTTATGAGTTTTTTAAATAAAAATAATATCTTTTAATTGTTTATTATTTCAAATCTCAAATATTATATTTATATTTATAACTTTCTTGACTAATATTATTTGATTTGGTCTTCAACATAATATTTTTTTATGATATAAATAGTATTTTAAATAATGACATAAAAAATTTACAAATTAACTAGTTTGATGTTTTTTAAATATTATGTGATGGACAATAAACTCCAATTAATTAACTCAAACTTAATGATATTGAGCATACAAAAAATTCTAATAAAAATGTTTTAAAAAAAATTGATTAGGAAACTATACTAAAGTACAAAATTTATTTTTGAAATATGAAATTGAATATAAAGTTATAGTTGATTTTTAAATTTCAAAAAATACTTTTTAAAAATACTTTATTAGGTAAACGAAAATAATTTTTAATTAATTAGTTGAAAAAAAAATATTAGGTAGATAAAAAATATAAATAAAATATTAAACAAAAAATAAATTTAATTATAAAAAAATATCACTACTTTAAAATTACAAAACATAACTAAAAACAAAAATGGTGAATTTTTATAAAAAAAACAAGAAAAAAAACATATTTTTATTTGTAATAATTTATTTAGGTTGTGAATTTTACTTTATATGTTAAAGAATTACTCAAAAATTTGTAAAATAACTGATTTTATGATAATCAATTAATTAATGATGAATTATTCATATTATGTTAGATGAATATAAATTTTAAAAAAAAATTAGAATAAAAAAATGAATATAATATTATTGCTATTTTCAAATTATAAAACATATTTTGAAAATATAATATTATTTAAATAAGAAAAAAATTATAATTAATTAGTTTAAACTTAATGATAGTAAACAAATTTATAAATATTAATTAAAATTTTTAAACAAAAAAATGATTATAAAACTATAATTAATTTTAAATAACAAAATATAATTTAAAATACGAAATTGGTTATAAAAGTATTGTTATTTTGAAATCCAAAAAATATGTTTTTACAATATTATATCATAAAGACAAACAATTTTCAATTATTTAATTTAAAAAATATATATGAGATAGTTCAAAAATATAAATAAACAATAAAAATTGATTTTGAAAATATTACTAATTTAAAATTATAAAATATATTTAATTATAAAAGTGTTGTAAAATAAATTTTAAAAAAGAAGAAAAAAGAAGAAGAAGAAATGGAGGTGTTATTTTAAACTCTCATTTTGGTGGAAAGTCCACCAAAATGAGAGTTTAAAATAAGAGAAATTGTAATAGATAGTCAACTTTTAAAAAATATCTACAAATATAGACAAATTCTATAACAATTTCAATCTTATTTTTCTATTTAAATGATCTTATTCTCACTTTATCCCTACCAATTTGGCAGCTTTTTGCTATACCTCAAAGTTTATTATTGATTTTTTATTTTTTATTTTTCTGAATCAAACACGATTGCAACTTTTTTTTTCGAAATAGGTTTTTCTTTAACAATTTTTTAAAATAGGTTTGATGGCAACTAATGACATTTTTTTTTTTTTTGCAATACTTTGACTTCTAATTAGTCCTTTCGTTCTAGCTTTTTTTTCATCGATGACAAAATAGAAATTTAATTATTTTATCTTTTCTATATTGAAATTAGAAAGTAGAATTATTTTTTACAGTTTTTACAATTATATAGTTAGTTATTTGTTAGTATTAATAATATTTTCTTATAATATTGTATTAATAATTATTTATAATAGTATTAATGACTATAAATGCAAATACAGTATTAACATAATACTTGAATACTTGTTTATGTTCAACCTTAAATCTATAAATACAGTATTTATTTTAATTAATACTATTATTAATACTGTATTTAGAGTATTATTCGGTGTCTTTTAATATTAAATTATTAAACTATTTTCACCAATATATTTTAGTTTTTTAATTAAAAATAAATAAAACTTACAAGATTATTACACAATACTGTATTAATAACATATAATACTATATTAATAATAAATAATAATGTATTAATTACAAGATTATTCAAATTCAAAAAATAATTAAAAAAGTTATCACTTAAAAAATAGCAATCATAGTCATAAGTATTAATAATAATACACTTTTAATAATACATAATAATATAATAATACACAATACTACATTAATAACAAATAATATTGTATTAATAACATATAATACTATATTAATAATAAATACTAATGCACTAATGAGTATTAATAATATAGTATTGAACTGTATTTATGACCGTGGTTACAAATATTTTTAAATTTGCTATATTTGTAAGATTTTTTTTTTATCATCTTTGAAGGGTGTTTTTGGATATGTTCAATCTTAAATCGATAAATACTGTATTTATTTATCGATTTAATATAAATACTGTATTTATATTTTAAAAAAATTATATTTATATTTAAAAAAAATAAATACCGTATATATTAGTCATGAGATAAATACTGTATATATTGTTAAAAAAAAAAAGGATAAATGCTATATATATTAACCTTTGTCATTGTATTCACTAAATCATTGTTAAATAATTATTAAATAATAAAAATGTAAAGACCCGACCCAAAAGTGGTCCTAAACAAGTCCTTACTCAGCATGCATGGAAGTAAAAGACATATTTTAAATCAAACATGCAACTAAATATCCTCATAAATATAGCATTTCAAAACAAATACAATTACTGGCCAGTATTTAAAACAGCATTCTCAACAGTTCAAATAATAATGTACAAAACTTCCTAAGGACTCTATGTCCAACTACATGCTGAAACAGAAAAATGGAAATAAACATAAACAGCAGAGTGCCGGCGGCTCCCATGATCATGC
>JBBMKA010079863.1:0-14544 GCA_037833695.1 Sechiopsis laciniata | reverse complement strand
ATCTCTTTCAAAGAGTTGATATGAAACTAGTTTTGCATACTTTTTAGAGTAGTTATTGTCACCGGAAACCGATCGCTTCCATATTTTGCCCGTTCCTTTTCTGCATGGTACAGAATGGTACATGTTTTTAATTTCAGTTAATGTCTACTGATCTTTTGTAGATGAGTGAAGATGACAAAATGGTAGAATTGACGGTTGCTGGAAATCCCTTGGATCATCATTTAGATGAGATCCTTTCTGAGATTAATTTACTTTCTAGAGACGACTTCATAGAATTGCTGGATTTAGATAACCCAGTATCTCCATCATCAAGTTCTGAAAATTCTAGTTGCCTGTCCATGTCTTCAGATGAAGTTTTTGATTCCGATGCTCTATTAAGAGATCTAGAATATGACAATAATCTTGACACGGTTCAAAGAGATGCTCCCTGCATCAGTTCCTGTGCACCTAGTAAACTAAGGAAGGAGGTGGTGGTGCATCAAGGGGATTCAGGTTTGTTCCTTACCTTTTATTTTATGCACTCATCATGGATCAAGAATAATCTGATTAGAATTTTGAAGACCGAACAGAAGAATTGGTTACTGAATCATCATGGAATATGCCAAATGGAATAGTATTCCGGTGGCATCATGTATCAAATACTAACCAGTTGGTTACGAGTTTGAGTCACAAGTGGAATATGTTGTTTTTTAGTATGTACTCCAAAAAACCAAAAGCCATGGAGAGAATTATTCATCAGTAGTCATTTTATGCCCCATCTCTAATATTTTCTTATGAGTTGCCCTGCCCTTTTGTTTGTCAATGATAACCACCTCTTGCCTGCATACTTGAGTCGTAAACACACCTGACACGACTTCTCTGATAGGTTTGGGCCTTAGAAGAATTGTGAATAATATGAGGGGTATGTAGACAATCAGTTAGAGAGTTTGTTAGGGATTTTAGTTATAGATAGAGTCATTGGGTAAGAAGAAAGGCATCCAAATATTGAGTGAAATTTTGTGGGTTCAAAGAGAGTATTCTCTTGAGAATGGAAGCCTATTAAATCTTGGTTTATCTTGTAGTTATTTTATCTTTTGATATAATCTAGATATTGGATCTTATGATTTTCCTTGTGCTTTTTCTGCTGCTGTATTTCTATTGTTTTCTCTTTTCACTCTTGTAAATGCAGCAGGAAACAGACTGTGTAAACTTGTAACCATTTCACTTTTCTCGTACCCAGAATCTCTTGTTAGCATCAGTAGAAGCCACTCGCTGGCCGAAGAGAATCTCAAACCCGATTCTGCAGTTCCCAGTTCGGGCTACAGCGAACCGGAGTTGAAAGGTGAAGCATCATCAAGCTCTCACAACAAGATGGTGTCAAATGGTGAAGGAACAGCTGTGGATGGAGGGAAGAAGAAAAAGAAAAAGAGTGTTGGCAAAATGAAGAAGATTCAGAAAATGTACTTTTGTTTCTTCTTTTAATTTTAGATCATCTTACATTTAGCATTCTCTCACATATAGCACAAAGCAGTTAAAAGTAAGTTAATGTCGGCATTTGAATAACCATAGTTCTGTAAGAAAAAAACAAAAACAAGAAATCATGTCTTAAATTTATCCTGTTTGATTAAATTTAGTTTTTGCATGTATAAGGTAAAGATAGGACAAGGTTTGTAGTTGATGACTTCTTTTAGAAGACATTACATCAAATTTGAAGTGTTTGAAATAACCAAATGTAGTGTAATTGTAGAGGGATGCTCACTTTTGTAATAAATTCATGTTTGTTAAGTTTGGAAGATTTTCTGAACTTACTTTGCTATAGTTGTTTGCTCATCAGGCAATTTGCAATTTCTAAGTATTTTTAGAACCCTTAAATTCATTTTGAACACATTCTTACATAGTTTAGAGTTTTACTTAGTAGGCAGTTATTGAAAGAGGCCAGTTTTGTTTTGTTGGTTGGGGAATTCATTTTGCAAAAGTGCTTCAAAAGGTTATTTGGGAGATGTAGATATGGGAGTGGATATCCAAAAGACAAATAATGTGCATTGTGATATGGAAGTTAGATATTTGTTTAAGGCCTTGTTTTTTTGGGACATAGGTTGGGCTGTTATGAATTATCCATAAATTACGTTTGGAGTTCAAGTTATTGCAAAATGAATTCGTATAAACACTAGTTTGGAAGGTATGTTATTATAACATCAATTATGATAAATAATGTTTGAGGTGCATATTATTTCAAGAGAAAATTTTCCACATGTGTAGGAGAGCTATATAATATATTTAGGTGGCATTATTAAATTCACATAAATTTATATTATAAATAAATAAGAAATATTAAAAATCTATATAATTGTGTGGATCTAATGATGCCACCTAAACATATTGTAGAGTTCTTCTATTCATCTCTCTGTGTAGAGAAGTTTCCCCTTATTATAATTAGATGAAAATGAAGATATACATGTGATAAAGAGGTTTGGGTTTGAATTGACTTATCAATTATTATAATTAGTGAGTCAAACATAAATTGAGTTATAATAGTTCAATTTTCATTTTCATAAACATTTCTCAACACAATCTTAGAATATAATAAAGGGGATATTGGTTGGAATCACTTATTTCAATGTAAATAGTATGTGTTTATATTTAGGTACAAGAACTTGAGAAAGAATATGGAAGAAAATAATTTAGAGCATATGTTGGGCTTGTGTGAGTGTGTTCATTTATTTTTTGAGATAGTTATAAAAAAAAGTGTCTTAATACCAGTTTTGGGAGGTGTAATAAATTATTTTTTGTTTGAAATTTAAAATTTATATTTAATAGTGGTGAAAAAGTAAACTTAAGTGACTAAAAGCTAAATAGTTAATTGAAGCGAACTTTTTTTAAGATAAAAATTTGATCATCTTATATTTAGATCGAATATAAAATACTCTAATTAGTTGAGTTTTTTTTTTAGAGAATTCTAATTAGTTGAGTTATACTCTTAACAACAAAGGTTATTTTATTATTAATTTATTAGAGTAGGACCTGGTTAGTTTGAAGAGTGTATTATAATTGTAAAATAATTATTAGCTATATATTATTTAATGGTTAAGCAATATAATTCTCACTATGCTTTAATTTTTTTAATTGACTAGAAATAATTGCAGTCAAACCATAAGAATTTTGAATATTTTGGAAAAGTTCTAACTATATATTTTTGTATTCAAACGTATGTAGCAAATCGAAGGACATGCGCCATGGAGTGAGGCAACTTTAAGCCTGGGCTTGTCTAATTTAAGTGAGCTGGGCCGACCCAAACCACCTAAGCCCATTACAAGTTATTGCTGAAAAAAAGTGTCATATTTGAGTCAAAGGCTGTTATGGATTGATTTTTCTTTTATAATATGTTGAGTGGAAATTCGAATTTCGAACGTTAAAGTTATTTTTTTTAGTACAAGTTTGGGGAGGGGGATTACAAATACGGATTCCAGGATCGAACTCGTGAGCTTGGTATTGAATTGAATTTCTACCAAACAATGAAACCATCAGGTCACTGACCATTTCGATTCCAATGTTAAAGTTATTAATACAAGTTTTATACCAGCTAAACTATGTTCATTTTAGTGGATTAGATTGTATTATGAATAATGAATGACTCTTTTGTATTAATTTGACATAAATATATATATATTTAATTTAAACAACTATTAAAAATGAGAGATTCAAATTCGTAAGCTCTTAATTACTAAGTCATTCAAGATGATACTAGAGCTCTTTCTTTGCTATTAATTTAATATTTTGTTCTATATTTTGAATATTTTTTAGTCAAACACATATATCGGTTGTTGTCTCTAGTTTGGTTACGTGTAAAGATTTTCAGGGTGCTATGGTATAGTAAAAATGTATAAAATGCAGGAAATCAATGTTTGGAATATATGGAGATACACTAGACGTTAGTGTTTGAGGTGCAAGTATAATTGATAATGCACTAGAAAAATCAGTGTTTGAGATCCATTCATAATATAAGCACAGAACATGTAAATTTGTCTCTATAATAAACTTACAAGCTAATTAAAACTAAAACAAAAAATTGATTCAATAATGGTTTTTTTTAATGAATGAGTTGACATAATTATGTTAATATAAGAGGGAAAAAAATGTATACATATTTCTAAATTTAAAAAAATTGAAATTTAAAAATTAAAATACTAAAAATAAAACAAATTTCAAAGTTGAAGAAGAAAAATGATTATGAACATGTTGACCATATTTTAATTTTCAACTTTACCTAAAAAATGTTTAGAAGTTAATTTTGCAACTTTTTTCTAGTTTATATTTTCTTTAGCATCAACATGATTTAACTAATGAGTTTTGACATTAGACTTAAAGAAAGAAAGAATTTTAATCATCAAATTTCTCTCGAGAGGAAATTGAAGAATCTTCACCCATGATGAAAGTTTAAAATTGAATAAATGTGTATGACTTTTAAATTTCTTTTGGCGGTGTGTAATTTTATCAAATTTTGTCCAATATCTTAATATAATAAACGACAAAATGTGAACTCAATTCTAAAATTCATTGGTCAAATTTAATAAAAAGTAAAAAAAAAAAACTAGGAACAAACCTATCATAAATATTATTTTATCAAACAAATAAATTAGAATTGGACATAAAATCTATATATATATATATATAATTTATAATTAACCATTTTTTAATATATTAATTATAAATATATTAAATTTTGAAATAACATTAACAAATTAAATATCATAGGTAGTTTAGTTGGTCAGAACATTTCTCTCAACATTAAGGTGATTTTCAAATTCGAAATAGTATTAACAAATATCATGTTTTGTTTAGTTAGTATTAACCATTTTTTATGCAGTCATTGGCATGGGAGCAGATTTTAAGTTACTCAGCTGATGTAAAACATCTGAAATATAAGACGCCTGACAAATAACCATGTCAGTTCTACTTCGTTCGATTTTCACTCCTAGGAAGTAGTGCAAGGGTCCCAAGTCTCGTAACACAAACTTGAATTATTATACTTATATAAGAGACAAATCAAAACCTATAATTAACATATCATCAGTATAAACAAGCAACAGAATCAGGGATGAACCCTTTTTATAAAAGAACAACAAAGTGTTTGATTGTGATGTTAAAAATCCAAACTCATAAATGAAAGTCGAAGTCGATCATACCATGCATGTGGAGCTTGCTTCAGACTATAAATAGCCTCGGACAATTCGTATACATATTTAGGGAGCGCATCATCAACATATCCTTCAGGTTGAGTCATATACACATTCTCATTCACTTTTCCATTTAAGAAAGCATTAGAAACATCCAGTTGCCTCATATGCCAGTTTCATGTGACATCTAGAGTTAGAACAGTTTGTATGGTCCTATGCTTCACCACAAGGTTGTAAGTCTCATGGAAATCCACTCCCAGAATTTGAGAGAACCACCCCTTAGCAACTAAGCGAGCTTTGTATCTATCAATGGAGACATCAATAAGTTTTTTAAGCTTCTAAACCCATTTTCCCTAACAAGTACTGATCAGGAGAGGGCGAAAAAAGTGTCCAAGTATTGTATAAGAGCAGAATATTCATCATCCATAGTTTTTTTCCTAACTGGTACTATGATAACAGTAGTAAACCATTGCGACTCAAAACTGATCCAACCAATTAAGGTAGGAATATTAACAAGGCAGCCATAAAATTGTTTTGGTTTAATAGTCCCAACCTTATCACTTGTTACCATAGAGTGTGAGTTTACGTCGGTGGAAAGGTAGTCAGGTTGAGAAATAGGGGAAAATGAAAAAACAGGAAGAAAAGAGTAAGTCGAGAGAAGAATAAGGATTGCGAATGGATGAGTTTGTATGTGTGGACTGGTCAGAGAAGAAGTGGATGTGAATTTTTCATGAGATTGCATAGAAAGATTGTGAGTGAAGTGAGGTTGTATGGAGTCAAAATGAGAATGACTTGTGGTATGCGGTATGAAAAGCCAAGATAAAATGTGAGATGGAGAATCAATGGTGGTATATGACTAATAGAGAGGACTGAAGCCATATCATTTCTTTACTTGCCTCAGTCACTGCAACGTACTCAACTTCTGTAGTAGAAAGAGCTATTATCTTCTGCAATCTCGAAACCCAGTTAATTGCAGTATCACCTAAAGTAAAAACATACCTGGTAGTACTTTTTTCCCCATCTGTATCATCTGCCATATATGCATCCACATAACCTGCAGTTTAAAATTTGACTTTTTAAAATGTATAGCATAATTAGTTGTCCCTTTCACATATATGAAAATTCACTTCACTACATCCTAATGCTATTTCTCTGGATTACTCATGTACCTACTGACAACTCCCACTACATGTTCAATGTCAGGTCTTGTGCAAACCATAGCATACATCATGTTTCCTATAGCTGAAGCATTGTTTCCTATAGCTGAAGCATATGACACTCTAACTATATCGTTTATGTCTTACTCTGTAGTGGGTGAGTGCTCCTTAGATAATTTAAAGTGACAAGCTAAAGGAGTATTCACAAGTTTTGCATTTTCCATGTTAAATCTCTTTAACACATTTTTCACATCTTCTTCTTATGACAAAGTCAATATACCATCTTTTATCCCAATCCTCACTCCCAAAATTTGTTTGGCAGCTCTCAAATCTTTCAAATCAAATTCTTGAGATAATTCACTCTTTATTTTCAAAATTTCATGTTTGATTGCACCTACTATCAACATATCATCAACATATAGCAGTAAAATAATATACGAGTTATCTTGAGACCTTATGTAGCAACAATGATCTACCTGACATATCTAAAACCCACTGCTGCACATAAAATTGTTAAAATTCTTATACCACTGTCTGTGAGCCTGTTAATTTGAGACCATACATGCTTCTTTGAAGTTTGCAAACCATTTTGTATTTTCCCTGAACTGGGAAACCCTATTGTTGTACCATGTAAATTTCTTCATCTAAATCTCCATGAAGAAAAACAGATTTTACATCCATCTGTTCCAGGAACAGATCCTCTTCTACAACTATCGACAATACAGTTCTAATAGTAGTTAGTTTAACTACAGGAGAAAAAGATCTCCTTAAAGTCAATACCTTCCTTTTACTGAAAACCTTTTATTACAAGTCTTGCTTTGCATCTCTTGCTATCATCAGGTTCTTGCTTGATTCTATAAACCTACTTGTTCTGCAAAGCTTTCTTACCTCCGGGTAACTCAGCTTATCTGTATTTGAATCAACAGTTGTTCTGTTCTTATACAGAACTTTTTCATTGAAGATCACATCTCTGCTACTGAGTATCTCTTCATTAAAGATCACATCTCTGCTTCTGACTATCTTCTTATTTTGGTCATCCCAAAATTTGTAGCTGGTCTGCAATTTCCTGATGCGAATATATCTAAATAATAATGAAGGTTAACCTATTGCTAAGTGTTGGCTTTGGAATCACTTTACGCAAGTATACGCGGTCAGAAATTCAGCAAGTGATAAGTATTTATTTTATCGTTCTCCACAGAGATTGATGTCTAGAATTACTATTACTAACTTGAGAGTTATGCGAAATATGTAAAAGAATAGTGTTGGTGATTGCTTGGGTTTTCAAGACTCTAAAATGTGAAATGCAATTGAGCATATGTGATAACTCTCAAGAATTGAGAGTTAAAGTAGCTTAAAAGAATATATCTTGATAGGAATTTGCTATAATTAATTGATATTTTATCTGTATTTTGCCCCCTCATACTAAAAACTGTGTTTAAGCAAAACATCTTATAGTTTTCTGATTAGGATGCTTTTTAGAGGTTCGCTGTAGCGAAATATGCTTGAATGAGTGTAAATTGATGTGTTAAAAAGAATTGATACTTTCTAGTTTTTCTACAGAAAAACCTGAGGAGCGAAGCGAAATTTATAAGGAGAGCATCGAACAAGCGAAGATCAGACTCAGCGAATATGAAGAATTTCCTACGATTTCACTTAGGCGAAGTTGGTTCCAGAGGATTAGGATGCTCGAAAAAATATCTAAGTTAAGGACGTGTGTCAAAGATTCGAGAAAAGCCTTTCAATCTCAGCTGTCGCTTCCCGACCTTTCTGGCAAAGTTCGTGAACGATCCTAGAGTAGAACATGTCAGATGTGGTCCAGAAGAGACAAGAGATCGCGCAGACAGTGTCAAGATCATGGAGTAGACCTAGTCGCTTGAGCAAGAGTATAAATAGCACCCATTCGTCTTCATTGAGGGGAGTCCTCCATTTTCCGGAGTGGTCTTCCATTTTCTAGAGAGATCACCGTCAAGCTTTCATTTCCGGCCAAATTTCCTTAGCTTTAGTTCGTAGCTTTAGTTGTTGTTCCATTTCTAGTTGTTAAGTCTTTTGGCTTTAGCATAGTCGTAGTTAGCTGGAGTTGCGAGCATAGCCGGAGCTAAGTTCAGAGTTGATGCCTTAGTGATTCCGACCAGGCTTCTTCTTTTTGCTTGTCTTTTTCTTGTATTTGCTTTACTTTTGCTTTAGCATAGTTTTTGTGAAAAAACGTTGTTATTTTGTTATTTAATGAAGATGAACTGGGTTTATTACTTTGCCTTGAATCTATTTATCATCATGAGTAGCTAAGTCCGTCATTGGAAAGAAGTAGGCGAGTAGGAGTAATTTCGCTTAAGCAAAGAGGTAGTGAGATGTCAAACTATCAATGCATGCTATTTAAACTTATAATACATTTCGTCTGAAAAACCATTTGCATTAACTCTATTTTGCTTCGAGAGAGTAGAAATAGAGTGAACTTGCATGTATAACATTAGGATTGTTAAGCTTTGCTTGCTAATTAAAGAACATTTAGAGATAAGGTTCGTATAATGCTGATTGCTTAGTTAATTGTTGTTTGAGTTTGAGGGAACCAAACTAGGAGCTCGAGAGAGCCAAATTCTAGAGCTCGAAAGAACCAAGAGTGATACATTAGTAGTTCACTTTTTAGCATAATGCCATTTCGCTTTAGCATAATACTCTGAAAAGTCCTAACCTCCTTCTGATGTCTTTAACCTGATTAAAGTTAGTCCATCATTCTTAGTATTTTACTTTCTTTGTCTTTTATGCCTTGCATTTATTTTGCTTTAGGAAACTTTATTTCAACAACTTAGTTTAGCTCCATCACAACAAATTTCCTCCATTACCATGACTCTCTAATTTTGCTTAAACGTGATGTTAATCACTAATCTCTATGGAGAATGACTTTTACTTAAATCAAAACTTGCTACTACATTGACCGCGTACACTTGCGCGTCTCTAGGGAACCACACACATACACTCACACTCACATTTCGCTGGAATTGAGCCATAATTTCGCTATGGCGAAATTCTATGATGTCCACGTCGTTCATGCTTCCCTATTCTAATAAGTACTTCCATACTTATTAATTTATGGCTAACCCAGCTTCTGCTGCGGTTATTCATACTTACCTCAGGGCGACGCAAGAGATAGTAGGGTTATTCCTAACCCCTTTAACAATGCGAGAGACCTAGCATCGAACCTATCGTAGCATACTGGATCACCCAACAGTTTCCTCTTTTGAGTTCACTAAAGCCTAGCACACGTGGGTATCTAATCGAACGTGGGTAGCTAATCGACACATACATAGAAAAAACTACAACGGTGTAAAATCTAACAACCTACAATCTCAACATGCATTCTACATACGAATTCTTACCAAAGCTCCTATCTAATGTAACATAGAAACGAACAACAAAAGATAATAGAATTCATAAATTTCATTACTAAAAGTTGTCTACAAATCTATTATCTACTTCAAATTATGAAAAGAAATAAAAAGATAGGAATTGGTGCAGTTGTGAAAATGTGCAGACTCTTTGTCATCAGTTCCTACGAACACCACTAGTTGCATTTTTTACTTGAATTGGCTTCTGGCCAACCGACCAGCTCACCGATTGCAGCTTTTTTTCTTCTATATATAGTGATGATTTTCTTGGCTAGCAAGTTGGGGTGAGCTAGAATATCTTCATAAAGGCAGGAATCTCTTGATTATCGTGGATTGTTAGATCAACGCTGACTTTTATTGTTTGATTGATTTCTCTGTTCTCTCCTTGTTTGCGTGATTCTTCGAACTCGGCTGCCTTGTGAATACGTCATGTTGCTTTTACTTTTTTCCTCTCGCATCTAGTTCGTTCTCCAGCGTAAAAGTTTCGTGTTTCTTGCATTGTATAGCATTTAGCACAATTTATTCATTATTTTTACTTTAAACGCAAAGTTGTGCCTCTTCTGTTAAATAATGGATGCGTGCGACTTCTTACAGTTTTTATTCATAAATTACTCATTATACTAAAATATTTCTCCTGAACCTTAGAAAAATGCAGAATATAGTAGCCTAAATTATGCTCTATTTGAGAGCTATCAGTAGCCCATTTCAGCATTACCATATCCAATAAAGTAACACTTTTTGGATTTATGATCTAGCTTACTCCAGTCTGCAACATCAATGTAAATGTAGCACAAACAACAAAAAATCTTTAGATGAGAAAGGTTTACCTGTTTACTGAACCATACTTCTTTAGGCAATTTGAAATCTAGTGGTATGGTTGGGCTCCTATTGATCAGATAGGTTGTCGTGTTGATTGCCTCAGCCCATAACATCTTAGGCAATCCTGCATGTAATCTCATGCTCCTGACACGCTCATTTAACATCCTGTTCATTCTCTCTGCCACACCATTCTGCTGCGGTGTCCCTGAAACTGTCTTTACCATCACAGTACCATTGTCTGCACAATATCGTTTAAATTCTCCACTAACATATTCGCCATCGTTATTTGACTTCAAGCTTTTGACTTTCAGACCTGTCTCATTTCAACCATAGCCTTCCAAAGTTTTGAAAATAGAAAATACATCAGATTTATTTTTTAGAAAATAAGTCCATATCTTCCGGCTTGAGTCATCTATGAAGGTCACATAGTATTTGGAATCACCAATGGAAGATACTTCAGGAGGCCTTCACACATCACTGTGAACTAACTTCAACCTCGTTAGTTTTGCTTTGCTTCTGTGTTTAAGAAACGAACTCTTTTCTGCTTCCCAAATACACAGACCTCACACAACTTGTGTTCAACTGCCTTTAATCCTTGTAGCTTCCATGCAGAGTGAAGAATTTTCATTCCTTTTTCACTCATGTGTCCCAACCTATTATGCCACAAATCAGTTTGACCAGAATGATCTACAACTGCCACCATGTCTTTGTCATTGTTACTAACATACAAAGTTCCTGACTTGCTTTCTTGAGCAATCATCATGACACCTTTTGTAACCTTTCAATTTCCTTAGCTAAAACATGTATCAAAACCATCGCTGTCTAACTTCCCTACATAAATCAAATTCTTCATCATATTTTGAAAGGGACTTACCTTGCAAATTTTCCAAGTCGAACCATTTGCTATTTTCAAATTTACGACCGATCCCAATGATGTCTAAAGGTTCCCCATCAGCTAGATAAACCTTTTCATGATTTCCTACAACAAAATTATCAAGAATGTCACGTTGACCAGTAGTATGAAACGATGCACCTGAATCTATCACCTATGTTTCATGAGCACATTCCACTGCCAAAACTAGAGCATCTTGTGCCTTATTAGCAACAACATTTGCACTAGCTTAATTGCCCTCAGCTTTCTTTGGGGTCTTGTAGTTCTTTCTCAGATGTCCTGTTTTACAACAGTTCCAACTCTCAAATCAGCCATTCCTAGACTTACTCTTGTCGTTTTTCGATTTACCTCGATTCCTTTAACTTTTGTTATTACTCTTGCCTCTATCCACATTCAACGATGAACCAGAAGTAAAAGCAACACCTGAGTCTTTTCTGCGAACCTCTTCTGCAATAGCAGAATCTCTAACTTGTGAAAACTCCAATTTCTCCTTTCCACATGAATTCGAAATTGCAGCTTTCATAGTTTCTCAACTGTCTGGTAAATATCTCAACAACAAAATTGCATTTACTTCATCTGTAAAATCTAAGTCAACAACAGCTAATTTATTTATCAATAAATCAAATTCATTAATATGGACTAAGGGTGAAAAAAATGTCCAAAAATCGACTGAATCAAACCGAACCGGTTCGATTCGGTTTTTAAAAAATATGCTGGATCTATTGGTTCTAAATTGTAGAAAACCGACTGTAATTGGTTCGGTTCGGTTTGGTATTGAAAAACCAATATTAAAACCGAACCGAGCCAACTCTATAAAATATAAACAAAAACCCTAAATTTTGCAATCAATCCTGCCGTTTCTCCCGCTTCTTCAATCGTTCCCAGCCGACTTCCCCTAAGCCCAATTTCGCAATCAATCGTTCTTCAATCGGCGTCTCCATCTCTCGTGTCTTCTCTTTCCCTTCAGGTTATTTCTCTTATTTCCAACACATAATTTCTGCATTTAAAATCAATTTTGATGAAATTCCATTACTATTAGTTTCTTGGGCTTTTTCAACTTTCAATTTTCCTTGCATATTTGGGTATTTTGTTTCACTTGTTTCCAATTTCTTTTTCTTCCACTTAAACTTCTAGGCAGCAATTTTAATGCTTTAGTTTTCAATGGAATAGAGAAATTAGATTGTGTTCATTTAAGAAATACTCTTCCTTCTGCTGCTTGAAAGATGAGATAATTGTCCATTTATTTCATTACTACTGGAGCTCCGATTGAATTTTTTATTTTTTCCTAAATCCCCTCCTCCCGTTTAGGAATGGATTTTTTTGTTAAGGAAAGTAATTATGTTGTGTATTATATTTATAATTAAGTTTTAATGAAATTTTGTCTTCAAATAAGTGTTAAAATTTTTGTGTTCTATACCTACTCTAAAAGAAATAAAGCTGTTTTTTGCTTTGTTTTGTTAGTTTGATCTAATTTTTTTCTCTCAGAACTTGGAATTCTATGGCTACATATGCTATTCTCTCAGATGAAACTGAATAAATACTTATCAATGACAATTTTATTTTCGTTAGCAGAAATTGTTTTGGTCTTTCGATTTGGCTTTAATGGTGTATGAATTGTTTATTTTTTTTAGCGGGTTGTTAAACATGTTTGGACCTTGTTGCTTTTATTTCTCAGGATGTTGGCTTCCGATTTTGCCATTATTGTTGATTCACTTCGATTCGAACTCATTAACACCTAATTCTCCCATTCCAAAATGGTTTCCAAATGCAAGCCTCTAATTGCTCAATCTCCAACAATCCCATCTTCTAAATTGAGTGCATCAATGGGAATTTCTTTGCCAAATTCAACCACAAGGACTTCATTTTTACAATGGCTTTCGACGTTCCTCTAGAATTGCAAGAGAGGTATTGTTTCCTCATCACAAGCATTACACTTCTTTCATCTTATGATTTCTGCAAAACCCACTCTTCCCATGACTTCATTCAATATTTTACTTACTGAACTTGTTAAGACTAAGCATTATTATCAAGTTTTTCACCTATATACTATAATTTAAATTTTTTAGCGGGTTGTTTAGCTCCGGAGTTTTTTATTTGTATTTTCATTGCTTCTTTCCCAAATCCTAGTTTTGAAACTTTAGCTTTGGAATTGGACATTGGATCGGATCCAAAAACGAACCCAACCAATTCAAAACCGAACCAATGGTTCTATACTTTATTGGACATTGGATCGGATCCATTTTTTGAAAGCTGAAGATATCTGTTCGGTTATTGGTTTGGTACAAAACCGACCAAAATCGAATCGAGATCACCCCTAATATGGACAGTCACAGATGTACCTTCAGCCATTTTTAAATTAAAAAACTGAGTTGCGAGATACACCTTCTTGTTTATCGAGGGTTTTTCATGCATGTTGGACAAAACTGTCATCAGCTCTTCTGTAGTCATCGCCTCACAACAATGCTTTGCACATTCTTTGTCAAAGTCAATCGAATAGTGCCCAACACTTTTTTGTTCAACTTTTTCGATTCAGCTTCTCCCATGTCGTTGGGTTTTCCTTCCATTAAAATAACCAATTTCTCATATCTTCTAGTCATCGTTCTACAACTTGATGCTCTGTTTCCACTTGTTAGGAAAAATTGGCTCAATGCCGATAAAATATAATCAATAAAAAATCCACAATTCAGACAATTATATATTTTTGCCTATCCCAGATCAAGTTTGAATTCCAAATTATAATCGCGGAATCAATAATTTGAAAACGTCAAGGCAAAAAGTGTAGATAAAGCCACCTAAACTTCTAAGCAATGAGAACGATAAATAACTCAAGTTTATGGGAGGAGAAATTGACACCAAATTTATATTAGTTCACCCAATTATGGCTACCTCCAGTATTCTTCTACCGATGCAGGGTCTACTAAATATCAGGAAGAAAGATACAAGAGTTTTACAGAGCTCTCAAGAATGATTTCTCACTTTTTTCTCAAAGAAAAGACTCACGAGTTACTCTAAGAATAATAAACTCTTCAATGGAATAAAATCACTCTTGCAACAACACTCAACAAACACTACTACAAAAAAGGGTTTAGATGACACTTGTGTTAAATAAAATTTATGAGGGAGAAGCAATAAAAGTGTCATAA
>JBBMKA010079852.1:0-11654 GCA_037833695.1 Sechiopsis laciniata | reverse complement strand
TCTTGATTAAACTTTTTTTTTTCTTAATATCTGTGACTGATCGGGCCAGCTTGCGCACATCTCAATTAATGTCACAGAACATACCGCCTGATCCTACAACATTTGGATGTCAAGAAAACTCATACGAAATTAATTCCTAAGTAGGTGGACACCATAGATTGAACTCATCACCTTAAGCACCACGAAGGCCCTCTTTGATCCCTTTGTCGCTCCATGATGATAAGTTCGGTTGATTAAACTAGGATTAAGGTTGATTGATTAATATTATTAAATTGGTGTAAAGGTCCATTGGGCTCATTAGTTCATTAGGTCAGAATATTTTCCTATATATAATGTGTACTTGGTTAATAGCCTCCACCACTCTATCTTCTTCAATAATAATATTTCTCAAATCTCTTCAATGGCTTCCATCATCTTATGTTTAAACTGAGATATTGTTTATTCTGTCATTTCAAACTCTAAGATAACAAAACCATTAACGGAATAATTTCATTATTTTGTTCTTGACACATTTTAAATTTAAAAGAAAATAAGTAAAAAAGAAAATCTAATAAATACATAGAAATCAAAATTGTTTTAAAACATAAAAGACTAAATCCTTAATTATTTATTACAAATTGACATCAAACTCTTAATCAGTAGCAGTGTTACAAAAAATGAGGAGGTTATGAATTTAACTAACAATAATAACTTATTTAAAAAATAATTTTTCTTACAGATATGGTAGAATTAGATGATTGTTTATAGATATGACCAACAAAAGCAAATAACCAAGAAGTCTTGGTTCAAATTACCACACCTAATTGTTGTAATTAAAAAAAAAAGAAAAAAGAAAAATGAAAAAAGAATTAGATGATTGTTTGGGACAACAATACAATGGGTAGAAACTAATTCACGTATTGTTCTTAGAAAAAGAAAAGGAAAAAGAAAAAACTAATTCACCTATTTATTGATAAAGACAAAATTGTAATTTCTTAATATGCTCTCAACCTTCTTTCCTAAAAAAATATGCCCTCTACCTTTAATCATGAAGGCATTAATTGTTGGGCAGTAGCTAGGGTTTAAATTTCCAAATCCTAGGTCTATGATTTTTGTAATTAAGTTGGACATTTTTGCCCTTTTAGTGCATGAAATAGAAGGATGAAGAGAAAGAGCTTTTGTTTTCATTTGGTTCTTCTTTTTCTTATTATTTATTTTTATTTTTTAAAGACTATTTTATATTTAAACTTACTACATTAGAGCAAAATTGCTATTCAACCACATAACATATGAGAGAAATTTTCGGGTCCTAAAAATAATTCACGTCTGGAAAAGCAAAAGAGTCAAAGTCACATAATAAAATAATTTTTAAATAGGTTAGAGTTTTGCAATTAAATCAGTCACACAATTACAACTTCTACTACAAAAAAGAAAAATATACCTGTAAATAACAAGATCTTAATTAGACTTTAATCAGATGTATTATATATACATATAACATACACATATTACTTTTTATATTCTTATTTTTTTTTTAAAAATCTAGAATATTCTTTCCCTTTTTTTTTGTCTAAAATTATGTAAAAAGGAGTACTCGATGAAATATTATTAACTATCATTCCTTAATTAATTAATGAGTTATTTGAAGTTTCTCAAGTTAATAAAAAAGGTTTTGTTGATTTGATGTTTGTGATTATAGTGTCTTAGAAATCAATTATTTTGAGGAAGGTGGATTGAAGGAAAATCTACAAGCTCATCATCAATTTTCCATCCTCCTTTTGAGGTTAAAAGTAACTTGGAATCATATAAAGCAAAAGACATTTGATTTTTTTCTTGTGCCCAAACTCTCTCTATGTGTGCCTAGTAAATAAGTTATGTTCACACTAACTTTCACCCATAAATATATAATTAATAGAAGTAATATTCTCTATTTGGTACTTTTAACTAGGGGTGTTCAAATAATCCGAAACCCGAATAACCCGAACCAATCCAACTCAATTTGACGGGTTGGATTGAGTTAAAAACATTTTTGGGTTGGGTTGGGTTGGGTTCAAAATCATGAAATGTTTGTGGGTTGGGTTGGATCAAGGGTTGACCTAAAATTAACCCAATCCAACTCGACCAATCCGAAATTATTATTTAATTTAAAAATATATATTTTTACTTATAACATAATTATATATGCGTATAATTGTTTTATTTAATTAATATTGTTAGCATTTTTATTTCCCATATTTTTAATATTTTTTCAAATCTTTATAATTTATATATTATGATAAAATATATAGTCAAATTATGTAAAATATCTTTGTTGGTTTTAATTTTTTTTTTTTTTTATGGAAGTTGAATTATGTTATCTAATTTTTTTGTTTTAATTATCTACTTGTTTTATGTTTTATAGTTGGAATCTTATATATGAACCATGATTGTATATTTATATTCATTTCATTATCTTGATTGAAGATTGTCTTTTGTTTATGTATAATGTAGGAGTAATTTAATAAAAAGATATTTAAAATTTAAAATTTATTATTGGATCGATGACCCAACCCAACCCAACCCGAAAATATAAGGGTTGGATTGGGTTGGGTTGGAAAAATGATCAACCCAAAAATTTGGGTTGGGTTGAAAATCCCCTCAATCCAACCCAACAACCCAACCCATGTTCACCCCTACTTTTAACTTGTTACAATATATCTACCTTTATTTTTCTTTTTCCACTTTTTAAATTGAATCTCTATTCTCTCTATATATACACTCTATTCCTCATTAAATTTTCCATCTATTTTTTCTTTTATATACATTTTTCACTCACTAAAATCTTATTTTTCCTTATTTGAAAGTAATAACACCTTTTATGTATCACATTTTCTCTTTATAGGAATTTGAACTCAAACAAAAAATCTAAAAGAGGTCAAAAACAAAAAAAAAAACTTCCTTTATTATTTTCCAAATGTATAAATCTAAAAGAGTTTGACATGTGAACTAATTAACTTCAAAAACAATAACTCAACAGCATTAATGTATATCTAATGACTAAGAGGTCAAAGAGAGAATTCCATGTCAAGGGTTACCCTTTGAAGTAGTCCTACCTAGTAAGATTCGTGTTTAATAATTCATTCTTTTTTTCATAACTATTTTATTACTATTGGACTCTTTCATTAACTACTATAGATATAACTTTGCCTACAATATTTTTTTTCTTGATAGAAAGAAATTAATATAGTTCTGCTATATCAACTTAACTTAAATTAATTTTCTTTTCCAACATGTTACAAATAGTTAGATGACGGTTTCATCCACTCTCTTCCCTGGAATTATGATAATTATGAATCCAAATCTGAAACAATTTTTTTGTTTTTTTTTTCATTAGAGGGTTTTTTGTTTTTTTTTTTTTTTTTTTTTTGCCTCTCTTCCAAATTTCCATTTGAATTGCAGTGCCTCAAATTTCTTTATGGCATTTGGAGGTGGAACTTTTTATGAATTCCAAGGTTTGTGGTCCAACACAATTTGATTTTAAGAGCCCAATTTCCATCTATTAAGAGGGCCCCCATGTAAAACAGGTTGCAATCCCTATGAGCCCACCATTCACATGGGTTTTAGTTTTCTTAATTTTTTGAATAGGTTTGTTTTATGTTTTATGTTTTTTTTCCAATTTTTGTTTAAAATCACAACCCAAGATCAAGATTATGTATCTCTATACACACACGAGAACTCTAACTAATAAACTATATACTAAACTATAACCTACTTTTCAAGCCGAAACATATACCTTAATTCTGCTCATCTCGTTACAAAGATAATCTAATCGAACTCATTTAATGATTTCATAAAAATATATGCTAATTAATCCTCACTCTTCACAAATTCATAAGACACAAAACTTCATTGTATTTTTTCACAAACAAATTTGACAATAAATTTCAATGTAACTCAGTTAGTTCATAAACTACGATTATAATATGACATTTTGAATTTTAACTAAGCTCATATAATATTCAAGTAATCTGCCTAGCCCTCTCACTACGTCAAGGTATTTCAGACTCTTGACTAGAATGTATATGACTCTCAAATTCAATGGAGTCACCAAGTCACCAACAATGTATATTGATGAGTTACCAACGACCATTGTCATTAAGCAATCAACAAACCCTTTTTTTATCTCTAGTTAACAACTCTTGCTGACGCATGGACAACAACCCTTGTTGTCGTGTTAGTAAAATTTTAAAATACAACTTTTTAACACCGTTCATTATAAGATTTATGATTTCTCACATAATCATCTTTTGAGGATGCTTTTTTTTTTTTTTTTTTTTTTTAAAAAAAATCGGGAAATCGGAGCTTCGCTCCCCTATACCCAGGGCACCACTGGCCCGTCCCTAGGCTGTAGCATCAGGATACTTCGAAGGGTATTCAAGGAAGCGTGCCTTGAAGTCCTTGCCCTCAACCGCTGGGCTGCCCCTTGGGGACATCATCTTTTGGGGATGCTGCAATTTTTTTGATACAAACATGCACGCACTTTATTCCCATTAAGACTATAAAAGTGCCATCCACTCGTTTCTTTGGGACAATCTACGATTAGACATATTTTCTAACGTGATTCCAACATTTTTTAATTATAAAGTGTTGTAAACTAGTTTTTACATCTTGGAATCACGTTAGAAAATATGTCTTTGAATTATGAAGTATTTTCTAACGTGATTCCAACAAAAGTGCATTCAACACGTGTGTTGGACATCTTTGAATTATGAAGTGTTGTAAACTAGTTTTTACATTTTTTTAATGGAACTATATTCACAATGTATAATGCAATCTCTAATGCGCATCTTCAAATTGATTTTGATAGTAGAACAAAGATCGTCATAGAACAATCTATATCCAATAGGGCTCTATTACTTCTTTCTAAAACTGCATTATGTTGTGATGTTCTAGGTATTGAGAATTGAGACACTATTCCATATTCTATCATATAGTTTTAGAAATATAAGTCCATGTAATCTCCACCTTGATAAGTGTTTTGATTTTCTTACCTAATAAGTTCTCAACTTTAGCCTTAAACACTTGTAATCAAAACACGCATTTTGTTTCCAAGTCTTTCAAGGCACTTGGGCTTTGTTTAGAGAATTCTAAATTCTAAATTCTAACTTTATAATATAAATAAGAAAACTCGTGGTAGATAGCAAATTATAATACATCAAAATACTTAATTATTTTTCAATTAATTTTATTTTATTTTCAATCAATTTAATTTGATTTAAACTATATTTTAATTTGATTCTAAAAAAAAAAAACTATATTTTAAATTTGTTCTGAAAAAAACTACATTTTAATTTTTGAATAAATTTATGATATATTTGAACTTTTTTCTAAAATTTCGATATCTATACCATTTGTTTATTTTCTAATTTTTTTTTACTATTCATAAAAATAAAAAAAATAAAAAAAACCCTATAAATAATGACAAACCCTTAATTTTTATTTACTCACTATTCTTACTTTTCCCTTTTGCGTTTTCACCTCTCTCCTCCGGCAAAACCCTAAAGTGCCGTTTACATTCAAGTAAGTTCTCTCTGTCTCTGTCTCTCTCTCTCTCTGTCTTTTTCTTCTCTCTGAATATATATATGGGGTCCTTTCTTTGCTCTTTTGACCATCTCTGACATTCATATATATAAATATAGGTTTTTTTTACCCTTTTGTTCTTATTACTTATATATTATATTTGTCTATCCAGTTTCTTTTGTTTATTTCAATTTTTTTTTTTTTATTTGTTTAGCTTGGGATTGGGTCGAGATTCTGGACGATTTTGAGATGTGTAATCATATGATCGAAAATTTGAAATCTGAATTTTGAGTTGTTTTTAGGGTTTTTGGTGGAAATCTTAGTTTGCCCTTGATTCTTTGTTTATTGTGTGATATTTGATTGTGGAATGTGAAAAAGGTCTAATTTTTAGTTTGTTGGGATAGTGGAATTTCTAATTTTTTTTAACCATTTGAATGAAGATGCTGGAGGTTGATTTATATTCAGGATGTGGTCTTGGCTAGCTTATTTGCTGTGTTGAATACACACGTTTAGATTTTGAACTCTAAACCTGGACTTAGGAAATTAAGTGACAATAAGGTCAATCTATAATAGTCATTGTTCTCAAGAGGTGGTCTTGTTGGTAATCTTTTAGAGGTCCGAGGTTCGAAACTCATGAGTGAGCTTAGGAAACTAAGTGCCAATAAGTTCAATCTATAGTAGTCATTCTTCACGAGTTGCTCGTAATTCACAGCTGAGTCGAATGTCCGTTTTGCCCCTCTAATTACATCTTTCTTCTTAAGTGCCATTAATTCCTATATGAACAAGTTGTTCATGGTCCAACCATAAACTAATATCCTCTCGGGCCAATAAGAGGTAGGTACCCTTTGTTCAAGTCCTGAAATCAGTTTTTAAGAGAACCACTTTTCTACTTCCACAAGAATAGGGAAGGAATGAATCTCATCTTGTGATGCTGCGTTCTAAGCTACTCACTACGACAATCTCCAATGTGAAGGTTTATTGAACCAGCGTCGTTGCCTGCTTTCACTCATATGCATCAAAAGACGCTTTCATTAGTAAGAGTTCACAACTCATGAATATTGAGATCATATTATCATATGATCATCCTAGTGAAATATTAATGCATGTCTATGACAAAATTACTTAGACAGATGAAATATTTCTAGTCATAGTCTTGTGCAAAACTCTTTTGTATATGCACCTCACTAACATGTCTCTATGTGAACAACAATGCAACAATTGTAAAGCTGATCGTACCAACAGTATCACCTAGACGAGGTGTCCAATTTCAATTCATATATTGTTGACGATTTCCGATCATTCCCTCGGCCGTAGATCCACATGAATGTCTCACATAGTCCAAATGTTCTGATGACTTCGAGTGTAGTGTCATTAAGCTTGCATTTAGTTAGGATAACGTTTAAATTAAATAACAGTTAATAACTCTTTACAAAAGGAACATCTAGCAGATTGACATTTTCTTTTCTTTTCTTTTTTTGATTTAACGACAATGACATCCATTTGGTCTATGCTTTCTATATCTTTTATTTATGGGTTGATTTAAGTCCCTGTTATTCTTTTCCATTTTGAATCTTAACTTATGCGTTTTAATGTTTCTCCTTGGTCTTATATTTCCACCGCATTAATAGCTGTTTAAACTGTAAAGCTTTCTGCTCAAATGCTATGATTGGTTTGGTATGCTTAGAACATGGGAGTTTCTTGAATCTAACTTGTAATCTTTGCTTATTGTGTTTACTCAGTAGTTCTAATGGATGGTGATCCGTTGAACATGCGTAACTGGGATTTCTACGAATCGTCTGTGAAACACCCCTGTCTACAGCTCATGTCTCCAATGGTTGAGGGAGATATGAAGCATTTTCTGCCTGAACGCGGCCCTTCTGCATTTGATAACTTGAATGGAGCATTTTATTCGCGGGAGTCTGTTGTTTCTGAAGCACCCGTACCAATAAACTGGGTGAGAGATGGTTGGATAAATCATAAAGACAGGCCTTTCAATATGTTACCCCCACATCCAACTTATTCTGCTCTTCCAGAAACTTCAGCTGCGCTATGTTTGCAAATGTTATATCCATCTGACAAATCAGTAGATGAAATGGTTGGTAGGATCGAAGAGCCACCGGTGAAGAAGGAAACAAAACAGTCAAAGAAACAACAGAATGGGGGTGCACCAAAAATTCCAAAACCAAAGAAGCCTCGAAAGGCCAAAAATAATGAACCTTTGGTTCCGCTGTTGAAGGCACCGAAAAAGAAGATGAATCTTGTTATAAACGGGCTGGATATGGATATTTCTTGTATCCCAACTCCTATATGCTCTTGCACTGGAACTCTTCATCAGTGTTATAGATGGGGCTATGGTGGCTGGCAATCAGCTTGTTGTACAACAACTTTATCTGTGCATCCTTTGCCCATGAGTGAGAAGCGGCGAGGTGCAAGAATTGCGGGACGAAAAATGAGCATAGGCGCTTTTAAGAAGGTTTTGGAAAAACTAGCAGGTCAAGGCTATAACTTCTCTAACCCAATTGATTTAAGAAGCCATTGGGCAAGGCATGGGACCAATAAGTTTGTCACTATCAAGTAGACTATCAAGGTATGATGGTAGAGGGCTGAGTCTGTTTTACATGTACATACATATCTTTGACCTTTTGCAGCAATCATGGGGTAGCTATAGCTGGTAACTTTTGCTCTTTTTTTCTGTAGAGGTGTATGAAATTTGGGAATTTTCATCCTCTTCAATATTTTGGTTCATTTGGCAGTAGCTCGTGATTTATTGGATTGTTCCTTAATTCTATTTTCTTTCCTTCTTTGTTCTGGATCAGTTATCTAATTATCATTAACTTTTTCATACCTGAGCACTCCTTCAAAGTTAACCGTATGATTTATTCAGTATTTCTTCTTTGTCAAGTTTTTTCCTTTTTATAGAATCACAAAAGACTTGTCATGGTAATTGTGATTTTGCATACGTAGGGGGTCACATGGTATCTGAGATGGCCCCTCATATATTTTGTTGTGAATTTTCTTTTTTAATATGTCCATCCGGGTGAAGTTTTTAGTTGAGGACATTAACTTGTGTTAAGAATTGGAAAGTACAGTCCTTTATCAACTTATTTAGATGTCAAACTGAGTTTAGCTTAATGGTAAGTAATGGCATGTGACTTGGACTTAGAAGTTATAGGTTCGATTCCTTCAACTTTTAAATGACAAAAAATCTTATTGAGATGAAAAATGTATGAACAGGATCTGATGGGCAGTCGTTATGATGTTGTTTAATTCTTTCTAGAGTCTGTTCTCTTTTTTTTTTTGTTTTATATGTGTGTTGGTTCAACATACGTGCACTTGAATTATAGTCACATGACATACTAATTCTCTCGTAGGAAATTAATTCATAAGTAGGTAGTCATTATGAATTGAATTCATTCCTACTTTAGTATTTAAGATTTTCTTGACCACTAGATTATTTGATGATGGTTTAGAATTTATTTAGTTTATAGTGAAGTTTTACAGTAATACATCATAATATCAATAGGATGTCTAAATCTCAGATTGCCCCTTGGAATTAGGATTGTGAAATGTCCATGCATTTTATTCATCTTTGATATTAGAAATCCTTGTCGTCTCTCAAAGTTTAAGACATTGTTGGGAATTCCTTTTTGAGTTTTTAACGCCATTTGGCTGTCCATGTGTTCTGTTATTTTGCAGAGAGACATTTGTAAAATAGTATTTGATTCCTTTCTGTTGATTATAAAAGTGTAACTGCCTGAGCACTAATGTCAAAGGTAGAGTTGATTGATGAGTTATGGATTATACTCAAAGGAAAAAGTTGGATCTCGTTTGATAATCATTTGATTTTTTGTTTTTAATTTTTGAAATTGAAGTTTATTTTTACTCATATTTTTTACCGTGTATGCTCCATCTTTCCTACAATATATCTAACTTTTTTGAAGAAAGTATGTGAATCTTTACCAAATTTCAAAAATACAAATAAATTTTTGAAAATTTCTTTTTTTTGTTTCCAAATTTTAGTTTAATTTCTATAAATATAGATAAAATATAGATATTCATGTAAAAGAAAATAAATGGTATGATAGTTGTTATAGGCTTAAATTTAAAAAATATAAATTTATAATAAAATGATTATCAAATGGGACTTTGAACTGAGAAAGACTTTGAAGTTTGAGATTTCAGGAGGATCAGAGAGTTCACAAAGTAAATGATTTTTTTTTTTCAATTAGTGGAAATTTCAAGGGTTATGCATACTCTGCATTGTTGTTGGAATACTCTGTTAGATGGGATGGAAACACCCATAGGCTGCATTTTAGTTTGCAAGCTTATGAGTTTTCGACATCGTCGTTAGAGTCGAGTACCTTTCTGGATGGAATTTAAAAAAAAAAAAAAAAAAGTACGTTTCTGGATGTAAATAGTTTTAGTCAGATTGCACACTTTAGTCTAAGCAATATTTAAAAAGTTCAGGAAGAGAAACCTTAGTTGATCTTGTACATGTTACTGTAGAACTTTGAAAATATAAGATTTTGATTCCTTTGCTTGAATTTCATGGTTGAGAAATCATATTAGTCTTGATAATTTGTCTGTTTGAGACCAATTATACCCCCTGGTGCTCATTATTACCAAGCAAACCAATCAGCTTTTTTCTAGTCAAATAACACCTCATATCATTTAATAATTGAAATTGCAGCACTAAAAATTACAATATTTACTGTCAATTCTAACTTTTTTATAACTCAAACGATCCAATCACATAAAGGTGTACATTTGAAATATTGCTGCAATAGTACCTAAGACTAGCACAACCATAACACCACAACATTTAATTCTCATCACAAATTTTCTTTAAACCAAACATTCTTTTGCTTCAAAAAAAAAAAAAAAAGGAAAAAAAACCAAACATTCTTTTGAAGTCACCTAAAAGTGAAAGTTAATAGTTGAAATCTACACCAAAATATACTTATTTAACACCATATCATACAAACAAACTAGAACACATTACCAACAATCAAATATGGATGAATTTTGTTTCAATCTTATCAAAATTTCTTTTAGTGGAAATGAATCAAGGCCTCCCCCCAAAAAACAATTAAACTGTTGTCAATTATAAACTATAATAGCAGAGATCACACATGGAGAAGATGCCTCCCCCCAAAAAACTTGAAAGACCATGAAACAAAGAGACAATGAACTTATAAAACAACACGATTGCGAGATCTAGCACAAAAGGATTCGAAGATGTTCTCAAGCAAGGAAGAAAGCTTATTTACTTTTAAGAAGATTATTCCTAAACTTTGAATTAATCTCTTGGAAATATTGTTACAAATAACATTAATAACTACAAAAACATCAAATTTTACTATGATAAGTGAATGAGACATCAAATAACCTGCTACAAGGAGCAATAGAAGTATGATTGCAACCTTATTAGTAAGGCTTAACTCTCCATTAGTTACTCATTTTCTCTAAGGAGCTTGCAACACCCTCCTTTGGATTCCTTATCACCTAACCCACTTCCTTTATCCACTCAGAAAAGAAATAAGTTAATATTTATTTTTTCCAATATCAGCAATCAAACAATCAAAATAGATTAGGTTTAGAGTGAGAATAAGAGGAAAGTAGATATGGATTAGATGGACAATTCATAGAAAAGGGAAAAGAAAGAAAAATGGAATGTGGAGCCCTCAAACTCAAAAAGAAAAGGAAAAATAAATGGGGAATGAAATGAGGAATAGATAAGAATAAGAAGAAATTAAAATATATATATATATATGTTTCAAAAAAAAAAAAGAAAAGAAGAAATAAAAAATAAGAAAGAAATGATAAAGAATTGGTTGTTTCATGTGCGAAATTGCCCTTATTCCCAAACATGAAAACATGGGTAGATGGATATAGCTTTGCTTTAATTCGTTTTTTTTTTTTTGTTTGAGTTCGACAACCATTAAATGGGTAATTTGGAAAAGTAGGGCTGATTTGAAAACCTTTTGTAAAAGTGAGGTGTTTTTCAAATCATTTACAAAATCAAGGTAAATTTTTTGTTTTTATGTACAAAAGTGAATTTAAAAAATTTACAACAGAAAATTTGTCAGGAATTTGTTGTTTTCCTGACACGATTG
>JBBMKA010079821.1:1188-14548 GCA_037833695.1 Sechiopsis laciniata | reverse complement strand
GTGTATACTTGCACACTCGCTTAAATTGCCACACACGTTTCGCTGGATTGAACTCCTCTTCGCTTTGGCGAAGAAGTAAGGCTCCACGTCATCATTCACATAAGCCCGATTTATTAATATTTGTGGTATGCAATTTAGACGACATATACTAAGTACTTGAGACTGCCATCCAATGTCCATTCAATATAGTCATCCAACCCCACTCCTTTGGTAGTTTTAATGCTAATTGAATTTTGATAAAGAACATAGTATAGTGTTGATGCTTTACCATTTTCTTGTCCATCAACATCTTGATTTTTCCATAGCAATAAAAATGTATTTTTAGGCTCACTCATCCAATCCTAAATTGGCAAGTAATTAAAAAAAACAATCAACAACCCAATTTTGGGTCTGACTTGGTTGAAGAGAGTCAATGTCAAATATATTTATATCTCCAATCACTAAACTTTGTACTATAAGTGGTCGGGTTGAATTTAAAGAACCAATTTTACTTAATTTTTTTCTCTTTTGTATTTTCTTATTTATCAACGTGAACAATGAGAGATTTGAGGATTGGTAAAAAAGAATGACTAAAACCTATACATATAAAAAAGAAAAAAGAGTTAGATATTGGAGGCACTGAACTTGGGGTGAACTAAGTGATTTCCATGTTATGTAGTGATTTATTTGAAGTCTATTAAGAACAAAGTTTTTTTTCGAGCCGCGATGAAATTATTTTTATGAATTGCTTTTCTTGTGTTTATCAAATTACTCATTAAGAAATACTTACACACTTATGATTAGGAGACGATCGCTCCTTAATCTATATGTGATATTATTTGGTGTAAATTTTTTTTTTAATATTGTTTAAACAAAAAAATTGTGACACCAAATGATAGCACATATACATTAAAGAAGGTTTACCTCCTCATTTATAAGGAAGCAAGTTTTTTTTTTCTTTTTTTAGTACAACAATTAGAAGTGAGAGATTTGAACACATGATTTTGGTTATGGGCATACTGTAGAAATGCTACTGAGATATTGCTTTGGTTGGCAGGAGGTAAGTAATTCTCTTATCCATATATGACAAAGATTTTATATTTTTATAATGTATATGTGTACTAACCATGGAGATTATAGAGAATGTTGTCTAAACAATTGATTCGACCAAAATTGGTGATAGTTTTATATTATCTATATTTTGTTATCTTAAATATTTTTATATTTGTGCTAAGCATAGTTCAATCGACTATCTTATACTATCAACTTTGAAGTTAGATGTTCGATTCCCAACCTTGCCTATCCTGTAAAAAAAATTATGTTTGTTTCTTGATTTTCAGGTTTATGAAACAAGGAAAACACGTTAAAATGAGGTCAAAATATTACAAATTGAAGGTACATTCAAACACAAATATAAAACTAAAAAAATTCCAAGAGTATCTCAAAAACTAAAGTTGTGATGCGAACCTCCGTGTATGTTTTTAGAGTATCTCAAAAATAAGTAACAAAGTTTGGTATCGTGATAGTATTAGAGCTCGAAATATGATTTGCTTGTCCTGGAGGGCTCAACATTGCGATGCTACCTTTGTTGAAACATTCCTAAGACCTTCTCTTTTATTTGTTATATTCTTAGACTTGTAGATTCAACACAAAAGGTCCAATTTAGAGTTAATTCAATGTTGTCCAAAAATTGCATATAACATAAACTAAATTTATCAACATTCATTCAAGAAATATAAAGAACAATGACGCCAAGGATTTAAAGTGGTCCGGCAAGCGTAATGCACTCGCAAAGGGCTTTTAAACCTTTGCTAGAACAATTTTATTAGAGTTCAAATATGTATGAATAATCATACATGAACAAAGAAATACAAATTGTTTTCATGAGATTTACATAAAAGAGAAACAAACAAATAATCAAAGAATTAGAGGAACACAACCTTACAAGATGAGGAGATGAATTAAGAAAGAGTTTGAATCCAAAGATTCAAACTTCTTTCTATCTTGCACAATGCTTCAAGAATCTTCAATGAGATCTTCCAAGAAAAGCCTCCAAGAATAAAATCCAAATCAAGAACCACCTTAAAGATGCCGGAATCTTCACGATGGAGGCTGGAATGCACGCCAACGATAGTCGAAAATACACTAGTGGCGTCACCAAGTTGGAAGCATAATGGAGGAAGAAAGAATCGAGAAATGGGCGAAGAAACGAACAAGATTTGTGTGCCAAATGAGTAAAACCATTTTCTCTCTCTAATTAAATCTCACCAATAAAAAATCTCTAATTTGCTTACTCTTTAACTTTACTCATAAATAGTAAATGTAAATGATGCATTCTAAATCCTTCATTTTGCTACATCGCATCAATGAGTATTTATAAAGAATAAAAGGTAACAAATGAGATTGGTTTTACTAGATCAAATCTAATTAAAACCCACCATAACTATTTATGGTTATTCAATTAATATTCTATTAATATAAACTTTGACTATAAAACAATTTTAGCCTAAAGTATAAAATTTGGCTAAAATTAAGCAATGAATTTACTGTTTCTATTTAATTCAATTAGTAATAAATCTAAGTTTAAAATAGCTTGTTCTTATTTAAACCAATTACTAATTTTTTATTATTAGTTAATATTGAAACCAAATATCACAATCTTATAGGGTCGGGACAATGTCGCGCTATATAAAATGATTATTTTTTAAATCATTTTTAGGGTTTAAGAGCTAGAGAGAGGAAATTGTTTCTCATTTTCTTTGTTCTTTTATCTGGTTTTCTACAAATAGGTTAGATTTTGTTGCTTGAATCTTCATTTTTGGTTGATTGGCTGAGCTCTTGATTCTTGAGTTGTAAGCACGAAGTTTTTATATTTTTTTGAATCAGAACCTCCGTATATATTTTTATTTAAAAATTTATGCATTATTATTTTGAAATAATATGTAGTTTGTTGTTACTTGTTTGTTGTCATTTCAAGGTAAGAAATCTCCTTTTATTGAAAAATTATGAAGCTTCTACTATCTTATTAAATTGGAGAGCCTTCTTTACCTTCCTTGTTTCCAAAAAAGAAAAAGAAAAAGAAAGAAGACTATATGTGAACTATTGATTTATGGATTTCTTTTATAGACTTTATTTACAACTGGAACGTATTTATATTAATGTCATATATCTATATGTATTTATTTAAGGTCATTATGATTACTTCAACTACTTTAACTGAAACAAATCAGAATAAGAATGAAAGATATATTTAATAAAGAAATTTCACGTATACAATATTATTTACCTAACTATTAGAAAATATATTCTCAAATGCGAAAAATTAAAAGAGATCTAAAGATCATATAATATCACTTGCTTTAGTCATAAACAACTCTCAGGTACAAGTTCTCCAATTGTTGATCCATCAATATTCTTACATGAGGAAGTTGCTGCATTGTTCTTATATATAAGTTTAATGTCTTGTAATTGTATATCACTACATGGATTTTTGGGACTACAATCAAATTTTATAGCTTCTTGTGTTGCAGATGTTCCTTGGATATTTTTGTATGTTACTCCACTAATCTTCACTCCAGAACTCTATTAATACATGTTACAAAAGCGACAAGAAGTTAGTTAGGTCCTGACATTTGATAATCATTTGATTTTTTAAATTTAAGTTGTATTGATCGAAATTCTCTATATTTTGTTTTATCTCTCTCTGATAAAGTATCTAAATGTTAACTAAATTCCAAAATCCAATACAAATATTTAGAAACGATTTTCTTTAACTTTCAAATTTGGATTAGTTTTTAAAAATAAAGGTAAAAGGTAGATATTAAAGTAATAAAAGTACATGTTAGGTTTAAATTTTAAATACCAAAAATTAAAAAATTAAGGCGTTCAGTTTTTAATTTTTGAAATTTAAATTTTTATTCAAATTTTGTTTCAACTTTTCTTAAATTAGTAAGTGAATACTAAGTAAATTTTTATAATCAAAACAAGCTTTTGGAAGCTTTTTATTTTTTATTATTTTTTTATAAAAAATTTGGTTTGGTTTTTAAAAATATAGGTAAGGTGTAAATATGCAAGTAAAAAAAAAAAAGCATGTAGTTGTTGTAGGCTTATATTTCAAAATCCAAAAACTAAAACAAAATGGTTATAAAACGAGACCAAGATTATCCTTTAATTGTTTGATTATTGTAAACAAAACACAAATTAATCATCATTCCGACAATAATTTTATTTACCTGGGAAGAACAAACTTGGTTGGCACAATAATTTTGGTCAATCAAGATTGGATTTTTGACATTGTTCATGATGATGTTTTGAAAGAGAACATTCTTTACAAAACCTTTGCTAGGAGTGGGCCATGTCTTTATCCTAACACCATTGTCGGATCCAATGAACACTGAATTTGTCAATGTTACATTCTCAACTCCATCTTCATTAAACTCTTTCCCCAAGCTACCAATGCTACATTCATTCATTGAAATTAAAATTAGATCATATATTATCTTACCTCATTAAAAGATAGTAATATTATTGGTAGATATAATTATATAGAGGTGTTTATGGATTGTGTTGGGTTAGTTAAAACACATTTTAGACACAATTTAGTATTACTCGAATTGTATCAATCCAATCCAACCCAACCAAGAAACATTATATTTGATTTTTTTTTTTTTTTTTGAAATTTTGTTTTAAGAAAAATTATAATGTAGATAAACTATTTAATTATTTTCAAACCATCAATTAACATTAATAACTGATCTTTTATTTTGTTTTTAAAAAGATACTATATGTGATCACAATATAGATCCTATACTTCTATTAGGACGATAACATGCATTTTAAAGACAATTAATTTTAACGATTTTTAGAGCTACATAATTCAAAACTATCATTGAACTAAATCAAATAAAAGAAAAGTATAATAGTGGGTAAAAAAGTATTTTTAAAAAATTTAAAGTGGATTAAAACAATAAAACTAATCATAGGTTAACTCATGAACAACCCAACCAATCCATAAAAGAATTATTTATTTGAATTTCATTCAATCCAAATAAATTGATAATTCAATCCAATTCAACGAGTTGATTTGAGTTGATCAAGTTCCTCGAATCAACTTTTTGAACATTCATAAGTATTATAATATAATTTGCAAATGCATACCTTACACCATGGCCAGGACCACATTTGATATTACTCATAAAGAGATTTTTAGTTCCATCACCAATAGATATGCAATCATCACCAGTTTGAAGTGTGCTTCCAGTGATCATAACATTAATGGATGATTGAACATGAATTCCATCTGTATTAGGGCTTTGATCTGGAGCCATTGCCTTCACATTCTTCACCCATACATTATTGCAACTATTGATCACAAGATGAGTTTGTTGACTATTGACCGATGTTAATCCACTAATCAAGATATTGTTTGCCCAATTAAACGTCATTGACTACATTAATTCATCGATACATTAGTGTCGAGAAGAATCATAAATTAAAAAGATGAACAGACCTCACAATTTTTATAAAATACATACCCTGGCTCCGATCGGGCAATTCTTTCCAGATTTCTTGCACGCCCAATAGCCAGCACCCTTCGCGTCGATGTTGCCGCCGAAGAAAGAAACTCCATCAACTTTGATGAACAAAATCCAATACCCCGAATTTCCTAGAGCCAGATAATCTAGTGGCGCCACAAGCGTTCCGTTCAAGCGAAATGTGATCTTGTTCTTGCATGGGCCTCTAAATGTGATGGGTGTAAGCAAGAATCTTCCCTTAGGGACATTGATGGTTGAAGGTGAAGATGCACGGCAAGCTGAGGTCCATGCGTCGAGAAATGGTTGTGTCGAGTCGGTTTTTCCATTGGGTTTTGCGCCGAAAGTAAGCACATTAAAAGTTGTTGCACTTGATGTTTGTATAAAGAAATAGAAGAAGAAGAGGAGGATCAAAGTTGTTGTCTTATTGGCCATGTTTTTTTTTGGAGAAGTTAAGGAGACAGTTTAAGGAAGATGAAATGCATGGGAGTTGGGATGTGTTTATTTATAATAGGAAGTTTGTATGGAGAATAATAATGAAATCAATTGGAGTATTAATTAATTAATTAAGTTGTCATACGCATAAATAATGAATATGTTACGCAGTCGGCTTCTAGTTATCTTATCCTTTTTTTTTTTTAATTAATATTATTATTATTATTATTATTAGTTTGAGTAATACTTACGAAACCATTGCCGCAAAAATGTGTAGCAATGTATTTTCCGGCCGCCATTTTTGGCTCCAAAGTATCTTTTTCAAAAAAATATACTTTATAAATGTGTATGGAGAAGCATACACTAAAGCTGAGGGCTCCAAAGTGTCACAAACATAAAAATTTGAAAATATATATGTGAAAGAAATTTTAAACTTTTTTACTCCCTCAAGATATATGTTTTGATGGGGTTTTTGTGATGGTGAATGGTTAATGGTTAATGGTTGTTGATGACTAATAATTATAGATGAATAATCATGGTCAATAATTGAACTACATATGTTAGTGAAAAGATAATCAAATTGAATGGTATAGTAATAGTAAGTGAGAAAAATTAAACTTTTCAAAAAAAAAAAAAAAAAAAGTGAGAAAAATTAGAATGAGAATGAATTATTGGAAGGTACAATAATGCATGTTTGGAGATTATTGAACAATATAAGATAATCTACCGTTATTGGATAGTACAATAAAATTGGTTAACGATAATTGAAATTAATAGTTATATTGTTTCACTAATCATTGTTGGAGGCTTAAATATGAGTTCCTAGTTTAAAAAGAGAGAGCACATTTTAGGGGACTTCCAAACCGTCCAAATTAGTAAAAAATATTTTATAAGTTCTTTACATCAATAATTAAAATATAGAAGCAATTATTACCGCTCTAGCCAAATCTTAAAATACATATTAGTTCTAAAGTGATGAGATTAAAAATTAAGAAAATACATAATTATTAAAGTACCCTTAAACTTAACTAAAAAACCCCTTAAACATAATTTTTAAAATTAAAATTTAAGAAAAAATTCATCTCCATATTCCCTTGTAATCTTTTAGACGTTTTTTCCTTTCAAAATCGTTTCGTTTCATTTTTTTTTTGGAAGCTAACTTACTTTTAAAAGTAATTTCATATAGGTTGTAGTCAACGAGAACAGTATCTCAACAAAATTAGTATACGTTTATTGACCATGAGGTCATGAGTTTGATTTTTCCTACCTCGAAAAGGGAAAACTATACTTTCTTATGGAAAGTAAATGGTCTATTAGAAATTGTTTTAAAAAATAAATATCGTGATTGCTTCTAAATGGGACGAAAATGAAGATAAAAATAATAGGTTGAGAAGAAAGTGGTCATATAGGTTAACCATGAAATTAGGAAAGAGATTAATGGGAATGGAAAACTACAAATATGGGGAATTCGTGGAGGGACAATTTTGGTATTAATTTATTTGTTTTTAATAGATTTAAAAATAGAAAAATAGTTTTGCAAAAATATTTAATTTTAAATAGTTTTGTAAATATATTTCAACCCTTTGAATCTCTAGCACAATTACTGTTATTTTATATGATATTTCCTGAAAAGTATCAATTTTATTTACTTATTTTGATTATAGAAAGATTTTGAATATAAAGAGATTATGAGTACTGACTCATTCTAAAAAAAAAAAAAAAAATACCGATCTCTCCTTTTAAAAATTCCTTTTTTAAATAAAATTCTTCCGTTTCTGAAGCAATAAAAACTAAAAGAAAACTTCAAATTTATCTCTCACCATTCACATTTATTTCATTATGTAGAGAACATTTGATTGATGGACCAATTTACACTATTCATTTGTAGCCTCAAACCAAAACCCTTCAAAACCCTTTTCTCTTAAAATAATATTCATAAGATTACTTATGAATATTATTTTAAGAGAAAAATGCTCGCCTTTTTTATAGCAAGCACTCAACAAGCATATGGATTTTATTTGGAAAAATATTAACATTAACTTTACCTCTTGGTACTATAAATCTACATTAACATTGCTTCCATTCTTTAAATTGAAAAGTTTTTTTGTAATTCTTGCATGCTCCTTGCATACTTTTAGAATGAATCGTATCTCTTTCTAAAAAAAAATTCATAAGATTACTTTTTCTTTTTTTTTGATATCTATTCATAAGATTACTTTGAAAACAAGTCGTTTTAGCCTAAAAACTCGTTGTCTAAATCCATAATTCCAATGATTGGTAGCTTAATCAACAAGCAAAAAAACATTGAATGCATACAAATTTTGAATGGGGTTTCTCTCATTTTACTCAAACCCATCAGCCAAAGATGGCAAAAAAATGCATTAAGAACCAGCCGCTTTGCTTTTTTAAAACCATCTTGACTTTCATCATTTTACATGAAACTTTTTTTTTTTTTTTTTTTGATATCTGATAGTTCAAACCAGCTCGACTAATATGATGAGATATACCGTCGATTGACCCTACATTATTTAGATATCAAGAAAACATGTAAAAAATTTAATTGCTAGGTAGATAATCTCTTTAAACATCATCGTATAATGTTTTTCAAAAATGGCCAGCTTAGAAATTCTTGGTTTTGGATCTTATTCACCAAAGTTGATAGGGTTTCTTTTATCGGTGGAAACATTCATACCATTTTATTTGATAACCATTTATTTTTAATTTTTGGGTTTTGAAACTCAAGTTGTTTTCTCTCTATTTCCTTCTACTATTTTTTTTCCCTTCTACTATTAAATATAATAAATTCTAATTATTATTGTTTTCTATTATAGAAACAGTAAAGGATTGTTAACAGTGATAAGAAGTGTTTTTTTTTTTTGCCAAAAAGAGAGTAGTACTCCAATAGCATCATAATCCGTTGGTTACATGTTCGAGTCTCGAATGTTGTTGAATTAAAAAATGCTAATCGATAAAATATCTACTTATAATGAAAGGTTTTATGAAAGATAAAATCTGTAGTTTTTAAACTACATTGGATAAAGGATAAATAATTTTCAAAAGAGTTGGCTCTACTTTGGTAATTATAATATCTTTTTCTAGGAATATTTAGGAAATCTAATCGTATCTTATGTTATATTCAGAATCCGTATGATGGTTAATTTACCTAATTTATTAATTGTTTTTTTTTTCTTCGTTTGTTATTGATTAAGATATAATTGAAACCAAGAAAAGTACAATCCAACATGGATTAAGAAAAAGAACAACTCATGTTTTGGGAGTTATAACTTATAAATAGAATAAAAACGATTTCAAAAAAACAAATAAAAAATAGACGAAAAATAAGAAACCCTAAATTCAATGGCATCATCATCGACAGGAGGGCAGAGGAAAATAAGTTGGAGAAGGAACATTGATTCAGAGCTATCATTTGAAATTGTTCAATTGATATTTTCAAAATTGAATTTCGTAAATTTGAGCAGTTGCCGGGCAGTGTGTAAAGCATGGAACAAATTGATTTTATATGGTAATTCTTATGCTTCAAATGCTTCAATTAATTCCCAACTTGTGTTGACTGAAATTTCTCCTTCTAGTTCTATGCTTCATTATGTGGATTTGGATCCTAAATATTTAGATGGCATTAAGATTATTGCCTCATTAACCTACCATGTTAGTCCATTCTATTCAGAAATTAATATCTTCAATTCTTGTAATGGCCTACTCCTATGTTCTACCTATGAACCATCTTTTCGTGGTGTGTTTCGCAATGTGGTTTGCATATTCAATCCTATCACAAATGAGTACATCAGAGTTTTCTACCCGAAAAAAAATAAATCATACAAATATTGGCTTGGTTTCGCTCTCAACACAAACCGCTACAAAATTATAAGATACTCCTTTATATACAAGGTTGTGAATGGATCATCATCCATTGTGTCCATGAAACTACTAAAGAACGTTCTAGCGTTCGGAACCGATTGCCACGGAAAATGGACTCGTGTTGAATGTGCTGTCAATATTCTACAAAATGAAGGGACTTACTTCAATGGAGCTCTCTATTGGGTCGGAGTAATTATCAAGCATCAAGTACCTCAACCTGTCTATGTATTTGCTATATATCGTTTCGATTTAGAAGATGAGGATCTTGAAGAAATTTCATTTCCCCACTTTGAGAACCCAAGTGGAGGGCAACCCTTTGGTTGCTTATTGGGGTTCATGAATGGCTGTCTTTATCTAACATTTCAACAGCCACCATGTGGTGATTATCAAGTTTGGAAGATGGAAGAAGATTTTTTGTGGATTAAAGTACTTGTTGTTCCTAATCCACTTACAAGTTTGCATGTCAACAAATTAAATTGCCTTCAACTCATTAAAACATGTGAAGATGGGAAGATCCTATGTTTTTTCATTACATCATCGGATTTAATATTATATGACCCCAAGACCGAGACCACACAAATCTTGACCAACCAACATCAAATTGTGAAACCTCATTTGGAGCTTTACAAAATGAGCTGCATCAGTTTTGATCCACTTCACAAGATATTGGAAAGAGATCCATGCTAAGTTTATAGCAATTTATCTTCTTCAAATATAAGAAGAGAAATGTTGTGTTTTAAAGATAGGTAGATTATTTCAATTGGGAAGCTTTTTTGTAACTTATGTTTCTTACATACTCAATGAAAAAGTATCTTTTTCAAAAAAAAAAGTGTAAATTAATTAGGTTTAATCTTAGTGACACGTGTCTGTATAATCTATGAGAAGTTTTAATTACACTTTCATTGTTCTCTATAGGAAGTTTGAAACTTTAATTTGATTTATTTTTTATTTTTTTGCTTCAATCTATAATATTTGAATGTCAAAAAAATTCATAAAAAATTAATTCATAAGTAGGTGGTTACTATAGATTGAAACTAACATCTTAAACATTTCAAGACCGGTTAATATTGGAATTAAAAGAAGAATGGGCCCTTTTAATCTCGTTTGACTTACTGCCGTAAAATGCAATATAAATTGTAATTGCAATTGGTGTAGCTGTGTGAGTAAGTAAGAGAGTGTTGCCGTAACGTGTGAAAGAAAAATAGAAGAAAAGGAGTGCCTTATTGCGGGTTTGATCAAAAGAATTTGAATTTTTTTGTTCTTTTGCTCTTTGTCTTTGAGTGATTCGTGAGTTTTTTCTTTGAAAGAAAAGTGAGAGATCATTCTTGAGCGTTGTAAAATTCTTGTATTCTTTCCTGATATTTAGTGGAACCTGCATCGGTAGCAGAAGAGTATCCATCATTGGGTGAACCATTATAAATTCGGTGTCAAATTCTCATCCCTTAGACTTATTTTATTTATCGTTCTTGTTACTTGGAAGTTTAGGTTACTTTATCTATACTTTTTAAGCTTGTCGGTTTCAAATTAATAATTTCGTTCTGCAATTTGGAATACCAACTTTGTCTGGGATAGAGCAAAATATATAATTGTAATTGTGGATTTTTTTGGGTTGATTGTATTTGTCGGCATTGAGCCATTTTTTCCTAACAAGACCCTCATTGACCACTTGAGCCATTCCATGATGTTTGAACCTTAATTTGATTCTTCATTTCTTTTCACCTATTTATTATTGAAATGTCAGAAATAAAAGTGTTTGATTTTGGAACATAAGGACCAAAATGAAATTTTGACCTAAAAGTAAGGACTAAAAAAATATTTTTCTAAAAAAACCCTTATATATAGAGAGAGAGGGTTTAAATTTTTTCTTTTTTTTGAAAAAGATACGTTCATTCCCAAAAGCATTCAAATGCATGCAAAAATTACAAAAAAACGGTCGAGTTTTGAGCAATGGAAGCAATGGCATAATCTCTAAAAAGGAGGGATTTTGTACACCAAGAAGCAAAAAGAGGGTTTAAATATAGAAAGCTGATACGAAACCTAAATATAGAAAGCTGAAACGAAGCCTAAATAAAGATTTGATAAAGGGTTAAATTTATTTGGTAAAGTATCTACTTACTGTAAAAATATATATTACAGATAAAAACTTTCTTTTTAAAATAGATTTGATAAATAATTAATGATTTTCAATAAAATGATTTCGCAGTATTTTGATAAATATAATATCTTTTTCATAAAATTTTAGAAGTTCAAAGTTAAATATAGAGTTACTCTATTAAAAGATCCAATCGTATATTGTATTTTGGAATAAAAAATCAATGATTGTTGATTTACCTAATTAGTTAATTTTCATAACCAATATATATATAGGGATTTTAATAGAAAAAATAGACGAAATTCTAAATAAAATGGCATCATCATCATCGGCAACAAGGCAGAAGAAGAGAAAAATAAGTTGGAGAAGGAACATAAATTCAGAACTTTCAAATGACATTATTCAATTGATATTCTCAAAATTGAATAATTTCCTCTATTTGTTCAATTGTAGGGCTGTTTGTAAAGCATGGAACAAACTCGTTTTAGATGGTAAGTCCTATTATTCAAAAGCTTCAATTAATTCCAATCTTTTTTGTGCCCAAATTTCTCCTTCTAGTTGTGTATTCCATTGTGTGGATTTCAATCCTAGACATTTGGATGGATTAAGGTGGTTCCCTCATTTAGCATCAATACATGTTGTAAAAACATTAAAATCTTCAATTCATGCAATGGTTTACTCTTATGTTAACTTTCCCAATCATCCATTCCTCCCATGGATGGCAATGTGATTTGCATATTGAATCCGGTCACAAATGAGTACTATTAGAGTAGTTAGGATATTTAGGATTGGTTACTTATTTCTATTATTAGATTTAGGTTTTGTGTATCAATTGGAATCATGATACCATTTTCACATGTCCCATCATCTCCCACATCTCCCACATCTCCCACATCTCCCGCATCATCGATGGCACTTTCAATTGACTTATTTTTTTCTAGTTTTTTAAACTTTTTTTTTGCAGGTTTGATCTATTCTCAGTTCCCGTTTGATCGGTTCTCTCTTCCCAATCAGAGCATCTCTTCTCAATTGGCATTGCAGTCTTTCCAATTGGCGTTGCAGTTTTCTCGATTGGCGTTACAGTCTTCAAGATTGGCGCGCCAGTCTTCCCGATTGGCGCAGTCTTCCCGATCGGTGCTGGAGTCTTCCCGATTGGCACTGCCCGATTCTCGATTGGCACTACGGGATTCTCGATTGGCACTACGGGATTCTCGATTGGCACTGCGGGATTCTCAATTGGCACTACGGGATTCTCGATTGGCACTGCGGGATTTTCGATTGGCACTGCGAGATTCTCGGTTGGCACTGGAGGATTCTTAATTGGCACTTCAGTCTTGCCAATTGGCTCTCATCATCTATTAATTTCTCTTCCATTATTGTTATTTATTTATTTTCATTAATTTTCTTCTATCCAATGTTTAAGTTGGACCTTTTAACTATATTGTCC